>JAIUZE010066181.1:0-101957 GCA_022085475.1 Heliosperma pusillum
AACCAAGAAATTCCCAAAGACACGGTTTTGATCCAAACCCGACTACAAGTGTTTCAAACCTACCTAAAACTTCCTCCTAAAGACGAAATACCCGAGTACACAAAACCAAATCTTCACAACTACTCCTAATATGCATGCTATATACAAAAAATTGGTGGTTGTTGAGGGACTCCACCAAACCTATCAATTCACAAGAGATTACAAACAAGACTCCTCCTCGGGAAGTGGATCCCCAAGGAAGAGTACTTCCACCGTTCCTTTTTCATCTCCATCAAAATATCTTTTCACTCGATGCCCATTGACTTTGAAATTACCACCTTCTTCACTCCAAAGTTCGAAAGCTCCATGCGGCGATATGTCGATAACTTTGAAAGGACCCGACCATCTCGACCGTAGCTTTCCCGGAAACAACTTGACCCGAGAATTATAGAGTAAGACTTGATCACCCACTTTTACATCTTTATCAACCAATTTGGCGTCATGCCATTTCTTTGTTTGCTCCTTGTAAATCTTTGAGCTCTCGTAGGCATCAAGTCTTAGTTCTTCAAGTTCACTCATTTGGAGAAAACGTAGCTCTCCGGCCATATCAATGTCAAAGTTCATTTCCTTTAAGGCCCACCATGCCTTATGCTCCAACTCGATTGGCAAGTGACAAGCTTTGCCATAGACAAGCTTGTAGGGAGTTGTGCCGAGGGGAGTTTTGAAGGCGGTGCGAAGGGCCCATAGAACATCCGTAAGCTTTTGGGACTAATCCTTCCTACCTTTGCTTGTGGTCTTCTCCAAGATGGCTTTTATTTGACGGTTTGAGACCTCTACTTGCCCACTTGTTTGAGGGTGGTAGGCAAGAGCGGTCTTGTGAGTGACACCATGAGAAGAAAGCAAGATCTTGAAAGTGCTCTTCCTAAAGTGCGAACCCCCGTCACTAATCACCACTCTCGGGGTCCCAAATCTCGGAAAGATAGTGTTTTTGAAGAGCTTGATAACAACTTTGGCATCATTTGTTGGGGTAGCAACGGCTTCAATCCACTTGGACACGTAGTCCACCGCTACCAAAATGTACTCATTCCCACAAGAGTTGGGGAATGGTCCCATGAAATCAACTCCCCAACAATCAAAAAGCTCAATCTCAAGAATGTTTTGAAGGGGATTTTATTTCTTTGACTTATATTCCCCGTTCTTTGGCATCGACAGATTTGACAAAGTAGTGGATATCCTTGAACATAGATGGCCAAAAGAAACCACCTTGTAACACCTTTGCAATGGTGCGAGATGTACCAAGGTGGCCCCCATAGGCCGAGTTGTGAATTCTATCGACTATCTCCATGCCTTCTTCCCTAGGAACACATCTTTGAAACATGCCATCACCACACTTGCGAAAAAGATGTGGGTCATTCCAAAAATAGCGTTTTGAGTCATGCTTCAACTTCCTTCTAGCTCTAGCATCCAACTCCTCCGGAATGAACCCGCTCACAATCAAATTTGCCAAGTCCGCAAACCATGGTGATTTACCACCTATCATCATCAAACTATCTTCTCTCAAACACTCATTGATCGGGCCACTCTCATCCTTCAACCCATGATCTTCGGTAGTCAATCTAGATAGGTGGTCGGCAACAACATTCTCCGACCCCGCCTTGTCTTTAATTTCCAAGTCAAACTCTTGAAGTAAAAGAACCCACCTCAAGAGCCTTGGCTTTGCATCTTTTTTCACTAACAATTGTTTCAAGGCGGAGTGATCCGAGTATACCACAACTTTAGCACCAACAAAGTATTGCCGGAATTTTTCCACGGCATGAACAATGGCTAGCATTTCCTTTTCCGTCGTAGAGTAGTTGACTTGGGCTTGATCAAGAGTTTTGCTTGTGTAGTAGATTACATGGTGCCTCTTGTCCACAACTTGGCCAAGCACCGCCCCGACCGCATAATCGGAGGCGTCACACATAACTTCGAAGGGAAGGCTCCAATCCGGTGAGCGGATTATGGGAGCCGTCACAAGGGCCTCCTTCAACCTACAAAAAGCACTCAAGCAAAATTCATCAAATACAAATGGGGTGTCTTTGAGAAGAAGAGAAGTTAAAGGCTTGGCTATTTTAGAAAAGTCTTTGATGAAACGTCGGTAAAAGCCCGCATGGCCTAGAAAGCTTCTCACTCCCTTCACATTAGTAGGGGGTGACAAGTTTTCTATTACCGAAACCTTAGCCATATCAACTTCTATGCCTCTCTTAGACACGATGTGACCAAGCACAACCCCCTCCTCCACCATGAAGTGGCATTTCTCCCAATTGAGGACGAGGTTGTGCTCCTCACATCTTTGCAAAACATGAGACAAATTCAATAGCCCAAGATCAAATGAGTCTCCATGGACACTAAAGTCGTCCATGAAGACCTCCATACTCTTCTCAATAAAATCGGCAAAAATTGCCGTCATACATCTTTGGAAAGTCCCCGGAGCATTACAAAGCCCAAAGGGCATCCTCTTATAAGCATAAACTTCTATGGGACAAGTGAATGTGGTTTTCTCTTGGTCTTCCGGGTGTATGGGGATTTGGAAAAACCCGGAATAACCATCTAGAAATGAATAGTAAGAATGCCCCGCTAACCTTTCAAGCATTTGGTCAATAAAGGGGATGGGGTAGTGGTCTTTGAGGGTGGCGGCATTTAATTTGCGATAGTCAAGGCACATCCGCCACCCGGTCACGGGTCTAGAAGCTAAGAGAGTCCCATCCTCTTGTTCCACCATAGTCACCCCTCCTTTCTTGGGCACTACATGGACGGGGCTCACCCAAGAACTATCGGTTATTTGGTAGATAATCCCGGCCTCTAACAACTTCATCACCTCACTTTTAACCACTTCCGCCATCTTAGGGTTCAACCTACGTAGCCCATCTACCTTAGGTTTGCTACCCTCCTCCAAGACAATCCTATGCATGCAAAGATTAGGACTTAAGCCTTTGATATCATCAATGCTATATCCAAGTGAGCCTCTATGAGTTTTCAAGATTTTCAAAAGTTCAAGTTCTTGGCCTTCACTCAAATTAGCATTAATGATAACGGGATAAGTCTCTCCCTCACCTAAAAAAGAGTACTTAAGTGAGGGAGGTAAGGGCTTTAGTTGTACCTTTGGAGGGAGAAGGCCCTCCACCTTCTTCAATAGCTCATCATTTTTTATGGTCATCTCCCATCTCCTCATCATGGAGTGCCACTTGTAGAGCTTCTTCTTCACATTTCTCTTCTTCATGCACCTTCTCAACCACTTCTTCAATGACTTCTACCGAGCAAGCTTTGTGAAACATTGGTCCCTTCACTAGATGAGGAAGATTAAATTCAAGGGTTTTGTTTCCCACCCTAAAGGTTAGCCGCCCGTCCCTCACATCAATGAGGACACCTCCGGTAGCCAAAAAGGGCCTACCGAGGATGATGGGAGTGTGGCTATCCTCCGGGATATCTAGGACAACGAAATCCGTGGGGATAAAAAATTTGCCAACTTTAACGGGTACGTCCTCAAGCACACCCAAAGGTTGCTTAACGGACCTATCCGCTAGTTGTAGAGTCATAGAAGTGTGGGTTAAACTATCAAGTCCAATTCTTTTAGCAATAGTTAAGGGAATGACACTTACACTTGCACCATTGTCACATAATGCCCTTGAAATCATGACCCCCCCCACAACACAAGGGATAGAGAAACTTCCGGGGTCCCCAAGCTTTTTTGGCATTTTGAAAGAGTTAGGATTAATGAGGAGAGCACTACACTCCGCCTCCATAATCATAACATCTTGGGTACCCAAAGTCCTCTTGTGAGTCAAGATGTCTTTTAGAAATTTTGAGTAAGTGGGCATGTTCAATATAACATCGGTGAAAGGTAAGGTCAATTCAAGTCCCTCAAGCATTTTTCTAAATTGGGTGAACTTGAAGTTTTCCTTAGTTTTCAAAGCTCTAGAGGGGTAGGGGATATCGGAAACAACAAGTGGAGAACTAAAAGATACCTTTGGAATGGGAGTTTTCTTGGTTACCTTAGCTCTTGCTATTGGTTGTACCTCTACTCCTTCATCATTAGCATCCTTGATCATCTCCTCTTCATAAGGCATAATTTCGACATACCCATCTTCTCCCTCTTTGGGTTGATCATCTTCACCCTTGCCATAATCTTTTAACTCCAAGGTAGGAGACAAAATGGGCTCTTCGAATTCTTCTCCTTCGTCAACATGCTCATCATTTGGAATCTCATCATTCATCATATCCATGTAGGGGTTATCAAGCACAAGTCCACTTCTTAAAGTTACCGCACATGCGTGGTGACTTGATGAAGCATCCTTGGAGCTTTTCCCTTGAGCAAGTAGACCTCCCGGAGGCCTTTGAGGATTGTTCAAAGCTTGAGAAGCTAACCTAGCTTCCAATTCTCTCACCTCTTTCTTGTGAGCATTAGTGACATTTTGCAAAGCCAAATTGTTTTGGATCTCCATGTTTTTGACTAGTTGCAAAACTTCACTTATTGAAGGTTCATTCTCTTGGTGGGGTTGGTTGGTCAAGGGGAGTGCAAAAGCATAGTCATTCCGACTACTCGACCCTTGGTTGTTGTTTCTTTGATTGTTAAAGTTTCCTTGTTGGTTGTTGTTAAAATTCCCTTGTTGCCCCCTTGAACCTTGATTGTTGAAATTTGACCCTTGGTTGTTGTTGAAATTTGACCCTTGGCCTTGGAAAGATTGATCGGGAACCCCTTGACTTGCTTGATTGTTTTGGTTGCCTTGGTAGAAATTACCTTGGCCTTGGTTGTTGAAGTTTGGGTTCCCTTTCTTAAACTCGATATTAGACACTTCTAATATCATTATACATTTAGTTTACTCTTAAACTAAATAGATCTTATGCATGCATAACAAAATATAAAGAAAAGAACCATTTCTTACATTGATTATGAAAATATGGGCACAATATTTGAACTCCTTTCAAATATTGTTCTTGAGCTAGTAATATGAGGATGATCTTCCAAGTTTCAAAGTAGAAACTCTCCAATTAGTTGCACCCAAGACTACCCTTAATCTCTACAAAATAATACTACACTAGTATTAAATGTAGTAACCCTTTAATATGATCTAATAACTCTTAATACTACACTAGTATATTATTAGAGAATATGAACTCTAAGTATTGTGTAAACTTCTTAAGTTTAGTGAGATGTTAGAGAGAAGTAGTGATTTTGCATGAATAATTATATGAGGTAGTGTATTGTATAAATAAGAGGAAAAACAAGCCATCTTTTGGCTTGTGAAAACCGGTCACACACACCCCACATGGGTGGGGTGTTGTCACTTCCAATTGTTCTTAACAATGTAAAAAGGTTGAGTGTTGGTAATAGTTTTGGGTATGATTATGTCTAATTCCCAATTAGAATAATACACAAAAATAATCACCCTCTTGGTACACTACCAAAACCGGTTCACCCATGTAATATGGGTGTCCATTTTATTTTTGCAATTTGTCATTTGTCACAAGTGTGACATGTGACATATAACATGTAATTTGCTTATAAATGTGCATTTAACCAATTTAAATGCAATTTCATAACAAATAAATTAGACTTAACATTTTAAGTCACATTTTATAATTACATGTAAATAAAATGGGTCCTCTCATATTTGGTTAAAATAATCTACAACAATTTGTAATTATAATTACCCAAATTAACTTATCTCAAATGTTTCATAAACATAATGCATTCTTAGTAATATAACAATTAAATTACTAAAAATGAATCTTATTTAATCATATTACAATAAGATATATTTCTCACTCACAATTTGAACTTGGTTCATTTTAAGGGTTCATTTTAAGGGATTAATTAATCTGTATCACTATACAATTAATTAATGTACATGATTAGGGGATTGTCCTTTAGGTGTGACCTCAAGGGATCAACTGATCACCACCGTCATACGACAGTAACGTCAAACTCAATTGAGCCAATCGTTACCGATTTATGTTGACCAGTTGACTATAATATTCATCATCCCTTTGTATTCTTATTATTGAGATTTAATTATGTGATCGCACTATTGTTGAGGACATTTACTCCAACAATCTCCCACTTGTCCGAGACAAGTGTGCGTCACCAATTCTCTTGTCCTATTACAATATCTCCCACTCAATGCAAGGTGTCTTGCAGGTCGTACTTGCATTTGATCATATCAAGAGTGGTTTCCTCGATCTGGAGAGTAACTGTCTGACCGGAATTATCTACCATAGATACCTTCCGAGCGTGGCCACGCATTTTCAGCTTACTCCTCCTCGAGTGGCCTTGAGATTTAAAACAACCCTGACAAGGGGTGGACAATTCCTATCGCACTATTCCCTTTGCATAGCCACAGCTCATCATGACCCAAAAGATGCTCATTTGACCCCAGTTACGAAGGTCGTAGAGCATAAATCAAAGTCACTCTGAAACTGTGCCACCTTAGGTGAACAGTCTTTAGTCAAAGAATTGACTCAAAAAGAATACTAGTAGCTCTTGCCACGACCAGGCTACAAGAATTGCCAGAATTCTATAAGCGGTCACTGCCCGACAGATTGTCCCTTACAGTCTGTCTATGTGATCGATTGGTCATCCCTATGACCCTATGGCACTTGAACTTGCCATCAATCGCACCACAATCTAGTCACTTCGAGATGTCACCTCATATAAGTGACTAGGGGCCAATGCTATGTTAAATCAGTCCACTTTAATGGAGTCCAAAATTGTCTCTACAATCCATTTGGATATAACAAAGCACAAAACAAGTTTTAGAAACTCAAACGATAAATGTGATTATCATATATGAACAATCAACACAATGTTATTGCTTCATATCATATAATCTAAAGTTTATTTCGTCCATGACAATTCATGACGATCTTATTAAATGCAATAAAGGCTTGGGTAGTGAATATACCATATATTCATTTATTCCAACCTTGTGAATTGTTTTTTCCTTCCATACAACGTTATTCCTAATAACATGAATTCATCTATGTACATGTCTAGATCTCTATCTAGTGTTGGGCTCTTTAACTTGAAAGATACTCCCACTCGTTATCATGATAACTGATAGGTATTAAGGTGAAATGAGCTATCATTAGCTCCTTGTAAGCCACCTTATTCTCATCATAATGTACTACGTCTCTATTTGTAGAATTTATAATGATTGACTCTTCAATCATCCTTTTAGTTATTCGCTTCTTTTATAACAAAAGTACGCCTAGGATTTCGATAAATCCTTTTATAAGTTTGGAAATTTGGGTTTGTGTAACCTTTACCACATTGTCAAATTTTCTCTACCAAACACAAGAATGTATCCTTAGTTCTCCTCGAGAACTCTATGGATGTTCTTTTAGGCTATTCAATGACACTCATCTGGATTGATTTGCTATGGGCTTGTCATGCTCCTAGCATACAATTTATTTAGGTATGTGCATGTTATGGCACACATGATCGATATCATGTGATCAACAACTCTTAGGTTCAGTGGATGACTATGACCCTTTCATAGTGATCCCACTTTTATCAACATAAACAACCTATTTAACTTGTTGAATAGATTAAATATCTTATCGATATAAGATACCATTTAAATGCCAAGCTAAAATCTTCTATTCCACAATAGATTTTGATTTCAGTATACACGTTGCCCTCTTTCATCCAACATTAAAATCCAACCACTCCTTTCAAAAAGGTAATATGAATATGTCACTCTTAATGAGTGAAACGTCATTCACGTGGAAAACAATTTCTCCCACTGAACTTCATGTCTTTACATGATAACTTAAACTCCCACTTAACTTCATGTCCATACATGACTTTAACTCCCACTGAAATTTCATGTCTATACATGACTTTTCGACAATTCGAGTGAAACCCTTCTTATATCTTATAATAGAAAAGATCATCATAACCTCTAGGTAGATACATACAATAGGCTTGTGTCATGTACACATCCTATTCCAAATCCCTATTTGGACATGTGGTTTTGATGTGTATCTTGTACACACCTACAATGAGGTATTTCACTGATGATTCGGATCTAAGCATAGTTACGCATTAACTTGGCTTTTGAAGACATCTACATGTCTATCCATGCAACTACAATTGGACAACTCCAAATAAAACATTTTCTTTGCATAGATTCCATTTAGTTTCATAAGTCTCTTATATTAGAAAATCAAATTTTAAAATTTCTAGGTGCTTCCACTTCATAGATCATAATCTTATTATTTCAAGAACATTTTCTTTTGGTCTCGTCACTAGTCTAAGGATTCACCTAAGAACGCTTTCTTTTGGTCTCCTCACTAGTTCCTAACTAGTTTTTCGTTGTGGCTTATTTTCTCCCACTCTATCTTTAGAAAAATACAACTATTTTCTTTAAAGATAGCCTTATGAGCCACAAACAATTTGTACTCATACTTGTTAGGGAGGTAGAAGTATCACAACATGACCTTAAGTGATCTACTAAAGACTTCTTTGTAAAGACATCGAATCTTAGCTTCAACATAGACTAGTTCTATAAGAGCTAAAGAGGTGAACTCATATTCATGTCATTTACTTTCTTTATAAGTGGTATGGCCAATTGGTTTGGTAGATTCCCTATTTTGAGTTCAATAACTCAATTTTGACTTAGCAATTGATCTTTCAAAGTGAGAATCGAATTCTTAGCCTTTTATTATAATGATCCCATCATCATAATATTTACATGATCAATTTGAGTCGATATAATTTATGTTATTTGTGCAAGTATAGTATGTTGACAAGTTTTTAGAACTATGAAGTTTCAACAAACCGAATGACTTGGGTTGAGAACCAAGTCACTAAATCCAATTACAACCAATGTCACTAAAAGGAATTTGAACAAATTTCCATGTCAAACAAGGAAATTATAAAAGTTCTAGAAACAATATTTCAAAATACATCCCAAAATTTTGACAATTCAAAATGAGACCAAGCTTTCATAGGTCTTCAATCATGGGTAGCTACCTTAGCTTCCCTTGAAGAGCGTTATCCTTGCTAGGATGCCCTAATTACAATTAAATAGGGTAAGAGTCACAACTGGTATCTATATACCAAAGTTGAGATCATAACATAAACGATAGGGATAAATTACCAACTGAAACATCTTTCCAGTTTTGATATCTCCAAGATATTTAGTGCAATTTCCCTTCCAATGCCCTATGTCATTACAATAATGGCATTTTTCCTCGGTTGAGGCACCTTTCTTAGGTTTGGGTGAGCTATTCTCAATAGCTTTTCCCTTTCCTTTGAAGGTTGAGGGCTTTTTCCCTTTACTATCACCTTTCTTGAACTTCCCCTTGCTCCTTCTATTAATATGGAGCACATCCTTGGAAGTGCTAACATTTAGCCCATGTCTCTCTCGGCTTGCACGAACATCTTGTGCAATTCATGAAGAGAGGTTTTTCATGTTATGCATATTGTAGTTTACCCTAAACTTCACATATGCTTTGATTTTCCCAAAGGAATGTAAAACTCGGTCGATAACGAGTTGTTTGGGAATGGTCACCCCTTGCAATTTAAGAGTCTCAACATGCTCAATCAATTTGAGTACATGAGGGCTAACTTTTGGTCCTCTTTAAGGTTCATGTTGAATAATGTGGAAGCCGTCTCATATTGAATGATTCTAGGAGCTTGTGAAAACATGGTCACAAGCTTGACATAGATCTCAAAGGCCGTGCTCATCTTATGACACTCCCTTGAAGATCGGCCTCCATCGAGAAGATCAAAATGTTTTTGATCGCGGCGGACTCTTGTGACTAGCCTCATAGGCTCGCCTTGCGTGGCGGTTGACCTTTCATTAGGTGCGGTGGGAGAGGCCTTGGCAAGGTAACAAAACCGGTCGTCACCCGCCGCGGCCAAGCGGAGTTGCAAATCCCAATTGGTAATATTAGCGCCATTCTTTTCTAACTTGCATCGATCCATAAAGGATTGAAGCCATGAGACATTCGTGAGAATTGGAGCATAGGTGGTGGTGGATGAATTAGCATTTGCCATTGCGAATAAACAATTATGACTACAAATTTTAAAGACATAAAGGAAATGTTAACATTTATCATTTTAAATACTTGTAAACATTTTAAACAAGTTTTAACATTTAAATAGTGACCTCTACCCAACTATTATAAATGATTCCGAGATCCAAATTCATATCAACTTGGGCACGGTAAGCCGATTCATCCCTTATTAACACAATTCGGTGGATTAACTCTTTAATCGATTCTACATTAGAACTCTCGGTCGATAATATTACTTTAATATTTATCTTAAGCCCGGAACACATGCGGCTACGGTCGCGAATACTTCCGTTGAGCTCAATCCAAATTTCGAAATAATAACATTTATTACCCCACTTACCCAACGTAACAAGTTTAGCACCCCGGTGAGCCGAGCCTACTTCCTTGCGAAATTGGGATTCATGGGTTCTAACATTTGGTAAGGCTTGATCTCAATTATTTATTATGAGAGGTCATGTCAATTTATTATCTATCTCGTTTAAGTGAACTAAATCGATGAATTAATGATAATTTTAATTGACACGGTCGAATACTCGATAAAATATGCATGTCATGTTATGGCGATTTGGCAATGCATGCAAACATATTAAATAAAAATGCAAGCATAAAAATAAAACTCCTAGTATGGCCTTTCCTATAATAGAAAATCATATAATCTATTACAAGTTCGGAAACCAACTCCTTTGGTCCCTTGAACTTCATAAGCACGCCTCCCAAGGTCACCGTCTCTCTCTCGGAACTCCTTTCCGAATGGCACCGTCTTTGGGAAACTCCGGTTTTACAATTAGTTACAAAATATATAATAAAATTACAATAATTTCCTATTATACATTTGTAAAATAAAATAATACAATAAAAGTGATTCGAGATCACATTAAATTACAACCGAATCAATATTCCCTTACATTTCGGGCAATATCGATTAAAACTAAGGCCATACAAGGAAAAATTACATAATTCCAAATTACATAAACCAAAATATGACATTCATAAATTGAAAATATGACATTCATAAATAAAATGCAGCATTATAATATGTACAAAACATGCTCATGTTAAATGCCAAATCGCTCTACTTAACGGTTTATATCGAATATAACCCGGTTTTACGGAAATGCGTGATAATAACACTTTAAAATCACAAACAATACTTAAATCATATTTAAGTCCAAGTTAATTATCCCAACTCATTTAGGCCTCAAAAATTAGTCATCACTCAATTTTTGACAATAATTCAACTTGTTGTTATATAATTGCTCATATTAGACTTTAAAATCATATTTTAATCAAATAAATCCAAATTTAATTACAATAATTTCAAAATTTGAATTTTAAAATTTTTGTACATTCTGGAACATTTCCATGACACTCATAATGTCAAAAATCATGGTTTAAAAATTTTGAATCGGTTTAGAGAAAAATGGTTGCGCTTTATCGGTTTTATCAAATAAAATACATAAAGCATGCAAAAATTAATCATATTAAATTTTCAACTTTAGATCTGAAATGTGGGACATTTATGCAACCAGGAACAATTTTATCTTGACATGAAAATTATTTTAGCTATATTTGCTAAAATAGTCACTATTTATGCCATTTTTACATTAAAAATTCATAAATCATGCTAGACAAGTTAAACCAGTCTGAAATTTTCCAGTCTGACAGGAAAACATTCATGTGACAACATACTAAAATTTCATCATTAGATTCAAAGCAGAAGTATATTTGTTAAATTAGTCACTATTTATGCCATTTTTACATTAAAAATTCATAAATCATGCTAGACAAATCATATCAGTCTGAAATTTTCCAGTCTGACAGGAAAACATGCTTGTGACAACATACTAAAATTTCATGGTCAGATTCAAAGCGGAAGTATTTTAAACCATTTGACCTTTATTTATTTCATTTTATCATATAAAAATCATAAATCACACGAAATATGTCCACTTCACACGAAATTTTACATACAGTAAGTAAATGCATGTGTGATATTGTGTAAAAATTTCAAGGTCAGAAGATAAGTCTAACTATTTTTAGCATTTTAAACATCATTTTACTCATTAAAATGTAATAAAAATACTAAAAATCATATTTGAGCACTATAAATTTCCATAAATCATCAAAATGACCTAAAATCATATTAGGACCAGAATATATTGACATGAAAATAACTTTGTGATTTTATCTTATAAAACACAAATTACTAGTTTTCATTAAGTTACCATAACTCGAAAAAACTATAAATCGATTATGCATGCAACAACCTTGGCTCTTGATACCGCTTGTAAGTTTCTTAAACTCGATATTAGACATTTCTAATATCATCTTATTAATAGTTTACTCTTAAACTATTAGGACCTTATGCATGCATAACAAAATATAAAGGAAAGAACCATTTCTTACATTGATTATGAAAATATGGGCACAATATTTGAACTCCTTTCAAATATTGTTCTTGAGCTAGTAATATGAGGATGATCTTCCAAGTTTCAAAGTAGAAACTCTCCAATTAGTTGCACCCAAGACTACCCTTAATCTCTACAAAATAATACTACACTAGTATTAAATGTAGTAACCCTTTAAAATGATCTAATAACTCTTAATACTACACAAGTATATTATTAGAGAATATGAACTCTAAGTATTGTGTAAACTTCTTAAGTTTAGTGAGATGTTAGAGAGAAGTAGTGATTTTTTTGCATGAATAAATTATATGAGGTAGTGTATTGTATAAATAAGAGGAAAAACAAGCCATCTTTTGGCTTGTGAAAACCGGTCACACACACCCCACATGGGTGGGGTGTTGTCACTTCCAATTATTCTTAACAATGTAAAAAGGTTGAGTGTTGGTAATAGTTTTGGGTATGATTATGTCTAATTCCCAATTAGAATAATACACAAAAATAATCACCCTCTTGGTACACTACCAAAACCGGTTCACCCATGTAATATGGGTGTCCATTTTATTTTTGCAATTTGTCATTTGTCACAAGTGTGACATGTGACATATAACATGTAATTTTGCTTATAAATGTGCATTTAACCAATTTAAATGCAATTTCATAACAAATAAATTAGACTTAACATTTTAAGTCACATTTTATAATTACATGTAAATAAAATGGGTCCTCTCATATTTGGTTAAAATAATCTACAACAATTTGTAATTATAATTAACCAAATTAACTTATCTCAAATGTTTCATAAACATAATGCATTCTTAGTAATATAACAATTAAATTACTAAAATGAATCTTATTTAATCATATTATAATAAGATATATTTCTCACTCACAATTTGAACTTGGTTCATTTTAAGGGATTAATTAATCTGTATCACTATACAAATAATTAATGTACATGATTAGGGGATTGTCCTTTAGGTGTGACCTCAAGGGATCAACTGATCACCACCGTCATACGACAGCAACGTCAAACTCAATTGAGCCAATCATTACCGATTTATGTTGACCAGTTGACTATAATATTCATCATCCCTTTGTATTCTTATTATTGAGATTTAATTATGTGATCGCACTATTGTTGAGGACATTTACTCCAACAGATTCCAATTACCTTGGTTTTGGAAGTTACCTTGGTTATTGTAACCTTGATCGTTGAATTGTTGATTTTGGAATTGGTTTGATCCTTGACCTTGTTGAGAGTTGTTGAATTGATTGTTATAGTTTCCTCTTAAAAATTGACTTCCTCCTCTAGGTTGGGAAAAACCCGGAGGGTTGGAAGGTTGAGCTTGTGTGTGTTGAGGGTTTAACACATTTTGGCTTTTGTAACTCATGTTTGGGTGAAATTTCGAATTTGGATGATAGAAATTGGAATTTGGGTTGTAAGCTCCTTGACTTTGGAATTGAGGCCTTGAGGGCCGTGGGTTGTTGTTGACTCCTTGAAATGCATTCACATGTTGATAATCATTTCCTCCTTCATTGTTATAAGAAACATTATTCCCACAAACTTCAAAGGTGTGTCCATACCCATTGCAAATTTCACAAGTAGGGGTTTGATAAGCTTCCACCATAGGAGGTGCATAAGACCCACTAGCTTCATTCACATGATGGCCTTGACTTTGATTTTGAGCCTTTTGAAGCTCGGCAAAACCCTTAGTAAAAGTTTGTGTGAGCAAATCAATCTTGGCATTGGTATCCGCATTTGAAAAGTTCTCACTTGGGTACTTAGAACTCCTCCTCAAGCTATTTCCTCTAGAACTAGTACCATAGCTAGACTCCGATTCAACCATCTTCTTAATCAATGCCGCCCCTTGTTGGTCATTCAAATGATCAAAACTCCCCCCCGCGGAAGCATTCACCATAGCCTTGGTTTGAGGGAGGAGAGTTTGATAGAATGTTTGAGTGACATACCAATCCGCAATGCCATGATGAGGGCAACGGGCAAGTAGATCAATGAATCGATCCCATGCTTCTCCCAAGGATTCTCCATCCTCTTGTTGGAAGGTTGTTATCTCATTTCTTAGCATCGCCGTTTTGGAGGCGGGGTAGTACTTGCTTAGAAACTCCTTAGCCAAGTCATCCCAAGTAGTGAAAGTGTTTGGAGGATGGTTATTCAACCACCTCTCCGCCCGGTCTTTAAGAGAAAATGGGAACAACATGAGGCAAAGGGTTTCCTCGGGCACCCCATTCCTTTTCATGATTCCTACCCTACTTTTGAACTTTCTCAAGTGGGCATGAGCATCCTCATCGGGGAGGCCTCCAAAGCTATCCCGCTCAATAGAACTCATTTGAGCCGGGTGAATCTCAAAATTATTTGGGGCCAAGACACCGAAATTTATTGGGGATTGGGTATCATCGTGGTTGGGACGGTTACGGTCACGTAAAGTCGTCATTTGTGGTTGATTTTGTTGTTGAGGTATTGTAGGTGGTGAATTTGGTGGTGTATTTTGTTGTGTATTGTAGAAGGGGTTTTCAAATATGGGTTCAATGGTGTTGTTTTGTGGGAGATCGATTGTTGGAGTGGATGTAGAAGCAATTGAAGTATTGGCTTGTTGATGGCTAACTCTTCTTGAATTCCTAACCCGAGCAAGTGTATTGGCTCGGAGAGTCCTAAATAACCTTTCGGGCTCCGGATGGCTCAAGAACAACCCTTCACCCCTAGGCATGCACTCAAAGCAACTCAAAAACAAGTTAGACTCCTAGTGTGTTTTTGGGCACACTAGGGAAAGACAATAATGCAAGGCACTCTACAAATAATCTAACAACTAAAAACCAACAAAAACAACAAGTAACTTGGCTAAATCTAAGACACAAAACAAACTACGAGTTTCCTTACGCCATCCCCGGCAACGGCGCCATTTGATGATCGGTTCGTCGTCAAAACAAACATCAAAAATAACCCGATAAAAGTAGTATAAAGGGGTCGAATCCACGAGGATGGAGGGGTCAACTACAAGTTCGATCGCGTCCTATTCTAGCCTAATAAGAGATTGGATTGGAAAGTAACTAAAAACTAGTAAATGCAAGTAATCGCTAAATAACAAGGGAAGACAATTAAGGGAAAACTAAGGTGAAGGGTTCACCTTAGGGGGATTAATGGGCTAGTCGGGTAATTAGCAAATGGGTAACAAATTCGAGTAGGATTAATTGCTAATGTCTCAACAATTAATAATCATCAACAAAGCCATCGCATTTGTCTCAAATCACCCATATAAACACTTAGTCTAATCATTTCTACCACCGTCGCTTAAGAAATAATCAAACCATGCTTGATAAAGTGGGCAACTTTCGTTCACACATTTCATCAAACACTTAGTGCGCATATGGGTAATATCCAAATAATTACCACAAATCTACTAATTACCCAACTAATTACCCCACATAATCCTCCCTTAGGCTCCCCCTAAACCCTATAAGGGAAACTACTCACACATGGTAAGGGAAATCAAACAAATAAAGGCAAGGAGTAGTGCAATAAACATCATGCTATGAGATGAATAATAATAACAATCAAATGATAAACAATAAACTTAGAAATGGAAATAAATTGCATAAATAACAAAAAGATGAGAAATTTAATACCAACAAGCTTGTATTAATGAAGAGGGAGAATGTCTTCACCCCAAAATCCTCAATACAAACCCAAAACTGAAATAATTATACTAGGAAAGACTAGATCTAACAACTTGAAATGAGAAATTAAGTTTAATTAGGGAACGATTAGGAGAATAATTAGTGCTTAATAGAGGTTACAAATTATCTAGGGTTTTGTGCTAAGAGATAATGAAAAGCTGCTTACAAAATATTAGGGGAAGGGTATATATAGGTATCTCGAAAATTAAGAAAGAAAATAGAAGAAGAGTCGAATTTGCGGTGCTGTGTTCCTGGCCGGTCGACCGGCCGCCGGTCGTCTGGCCGGCCGGGAGCACATCAGTAGCTCCCCTCATCACGCCTTTAAAAATCATTCTAAGTATGGAAATGGGGTCCCGGCCGGTTGACCGGCCGCCGGTCATCCACCGGCCTAGAGCACATTTTCATTCTCATGGACATTCTGTTGTTGCACAGGCCGGGTAGTCGACCGGCCGCCGGTCGACCGGCCGGCACTACCTGGGCCAATTTCTTCACTCTTTCTTTTTCCTTCTTTGTGGAGATGTGGTCTAGGCCGGGTGGCCGGCCGCCGGTCAGTTGACCGGCCTGCACCACCTGACCTTCCTCATTTCATTCTTCTTCTTCTCATCTTCGAATCCCGACTCATGCAAGATCGTAATGCTCCGATTTCTTCATTTCCGCCTTAACCCCTACAAATTAAGATCGACATTCATAGCACGGGAAATCGGGAAGCGAAATGCAATCTAGGGCACGCAAATCCGTGTAAACGAACCAAAATGGGGACGAAAATGAGAGGAAACATGTGACAAATTAAATGCTTATCATACACCAACCTTTCTTGCCATTAATTCTCTCCCTGACAAGCATATAGTATACACTCATCCTAAAGCTAGTTCTAACACACTAATTATCAATACCTTCCTACTATATATACTCTTGTAAGTTTAATTAGATTCTTGAATAATTACGTATTTGTATAGTATCCAATCCTAAGTCCATCTACGTACATACTAATATACTATGTAATCTTTATGATTGAGTGACGACCTTAACTGAATAAAAGATAAAAATTTACGATAAGGGCTTTACTCTTTATTTCTACTATTTATACAAGAAAAAAAATGAATTTATAAGTTTTATGGCGGAATTCCCGACTTCAAAGGAGCATTATAACGGTTCTTATAGAAAACTTAAGGACAAAATAATATAAACAGTTACTTATACAATCCTCTTATTTCATTTATGTATAAGGCGGTAAATAAATAATTATAACGATAAAGGGTGCCGAAATCATACCTTGATAAGGCATACGAGATATAGAAATAACCCCAATTTTGTTTACCCGCTTATCACACTCTAACGGTCATTTGCATTTCAATCTCTCCCACGGTTTTTTTGTTGTGTTCTTTGTTTTTTTGGAATAACAAATGTGTTCTCGTAAACTCATGTGGCACATCCTAGGTGAACTTGGTTGATAGGATAGTTTTTGCCCTTTGATTCTTTGGTGAGTCATAAAGCTAGCCTCCTTACATATCAGTTGGTCTCTCTTGTGACGGTCACAAGCTTGTGACGGACTAAATGTGACCATTTTATGATAAAAAGTAATCATCCATAAAATGTTACCAGTCATATAATGGTTACATTTTCCATAAAAATGGTCACATTTGCTCCGTCACAAGCTTGTGACGAAAAGTGCCCGTCACAAATGAGAATTTGTGCTTACATATATGAAACCTGTATATAAAGTTTGATAATCGTATTATTATATATATTTTGAAATTTATTTTATTCGGAGTATTACATTCTACCCTCCTTACAATAAGTTTCGTCCTGAAACTTGAAAATAAAAAATTGAAAGTTAAAACTCCGGTTTCTCCAAACTCAAGAAAGTTACGCGGATTTTATTTAGCAAAAGGCATTCAATCACATTTATGAAATGAGTAGAAAATGTATGTCTTATATAATGGAACACAGGAATCCCTGCCACGCCTACAAATATTCCCGATTCCAATCAAAGAGGGACTTAAATATGCGTCAGTATGCGCTAAACCGGTTATTAGACGACTCCAATAACAAGTCCTAGCATCAAACCAATTGCAAAAGCCAACGTAAAAATGAAAAGTTCATTTTCAAATTCTTAGTAAAGGTAAAAAAAATTTCATCAAATATAACATAAAATTTGAAAATTCCCTAACGCCTAACTTGGACTAATTAGAACCTTCGTAATACGAGAAACAATTTGAGTAACAAAATTTCAAAATTGCTGAGATAGTATAAACTAAATATGGAAAGGACAATGAGTCGAAGTTCTTTAAGTAGACGATACTATGGATAGTTGAATTAATTAAAAAAAAACAGGGTTACCCCACACGGTTGCAATAGCTCTCAGCTAGAGTCAAGTGGAAAATAACTCCTTCATATTCACACCGTCGTCTCAAATTTTATTTATTTTTCCTCCATGTGTAGCTATAATACTTGTAATATTATTCTATAGAACATAAGCTCGTAAATTAATTTCTTTAATTGTTATTTCTTCTAAGAATCGCTATACGTTTATCAAAATCCTTTTACTTAACATCTACTTTTAATTTCTTGAGACACTTACTTTTTTCCTCCTATTGGGATTTTTTTTCCCTTCGATAAATTCCCTGAAATTAAAACATTTTTTTTTATTAAAGTTACAATATTTTTTGAAGATTCTTTCACAAGAAGTCTAATTTAAAATCTATTAATTGCCTTTACATAATACTTCCATTTAACATTTAATTTAACGAGTATTTTCAACATACGTTACTTAAAAGGTCTAACTTTTCCTGTATCAGAATTCTCGTTTCAAATATTTATCACTTTAATTATTTTCATAAGTTAATAATTATATTTTGATTTTTTTCCTTATTCATACTCTAATTATTCATTGTGTGATTAACAAGTATTGATATCTTATCTTATTGTAAATTATTTAAATATCATGAACAATATATATGTTTATTTTCCATTTCATTAAATCACTAATATTTTATTTTCAATAATGCAATTTCTAACAATTATAAGCTTCCCAATATAACGTCTAATTCTAGTTATCTTTCAATTCATAAAACATAACAATTCGCATCCTTGGTCCTTACCGTAGTATCCGGTGTAACATTACTCATTATAACTCAATTATCTGATCACAAATACTAAGCTATACATACCAACATCTATAACAACATGATTAAACCTTCCATTCATCACCGCACCGTCATGAATATCAATTTAAAATTTTCTATTAACTACATATGATGATCATAAAATTTCTTCTAACCTACATAAAATTACTTTCTTCTTACTAGTGATAAATGTATGTTTATTTTAATGATTTCCTAAATTTTAATTTGAGAAATTATCATTAACATAAGTTAATATTTAGGTTTGATTACAATAACTTGTCACTTGCTCGGCCAAAATTTTCTCATAACCAGTTTTAAATAATTATACTAACCAAATTTACTTATACTTACCATCTATCCAACCGACAAAACAGTTTACATAACAGTTTCACATATAATTAGACAACCAATGACTACACCCGTTCGCCTTATCCTCTCGGGGTCTCTTCTTGATGAGTTATTCACCACTCAATGGTGCGAACACAACACACTCTTCACCTTGTCAGTCTCGTTCCATTTCCGACATGGGGGTGAATCTGTCACGATGACCCCATATTCCCACTCGCCACTTTCAAGGTCTCACTCCTCCATACCTGTCACCTCTTTGAAATATGTACTTGCCCAATCATTATCTTACTAATACAAATATATGATTCTATGTGAATATTATAAAATGATCATTATTATTTTCTTTAATTTTTTTTCCACCAACTTACAGATTTAATTTTATTGGTCCTAATGTACGTAAACCTAAAACCATCACAATATCAGCATATATTAACTAGTCTACACAAAATTATCACGTGAAAAAAACATAACTCTTGTTGTATCTAACCTCAATTTAGTATCAACCTGCTCTCACTAAACAATTCACGTTAATTTATATATACGTACATATTACGTTCGACCCTTTCTAAAATAGTTTCATTCCAAAACTTTACTAAGATGCTAAGTAAAACAAATGTGCTCGTACACTTCTAGTATAGTTACATGAATTTCAATGCATTCATACAACTCCAAGCTACTAACATATTACTTTGTGTTGCTAGTACATAAGAAATAATTTATCGGTCTATGAATGAATTAGCTTTTTTTTTTCCTCAGTTACATTTTGTCCTTACTCGCGTGGTGCCGCTTAATTTCATTGTTAGTTTATTTCCATATTCACATCAGCTTGGCCTTCCTTAAAGATTATATATTTACACTAACATAACTTACTTTACTTACAAACATTTCCATACGCACGTATCAAAATTCAAAAGATGATACACATAAAAAAACTTTAGTGTAAGGACAATGCGTATATAATATAACCTCTAGTAAAGAACTAAGGCCCTATCATATCTAATCTACCCAACTCTCACTAGATTCATATTTTTATTTTATTTTTATTTTATATATTTTAGCCCTAAAATCTTTTCCCCACTAAACGCATGGCTGAAGGCTCAATATGTTGTTGCAGGGTTGCTCTGATACCAATATGTAATGCCCCGAAAAACAGACATGTAGCTCTAAATAGCTCTTTTTATTAATAACAGCAACAGAATTATATGGCGTCACCGCCGTATTTCCCCTCCGGAAAATACAAGACTTATACAATAAAATTTATACACTTATAAGACTAAAACTAAAACTCTATTTAGCTGATTATACATTTTATAAGTCTCGTTCTATAAGTCTCATCTTCTATATGGAATTTCTCACTCTTGACCCTTAGTGATACTTGTACTTTAAAAATATATAAAAACAACGGGATCAGCCAACCACAGACTGGGTATGACTCCGGTTACCTCCACCGACCTTATGTCTTTTTCATTATTCATTATAATTTTCCTCATTAATATCACTTCCCCGAGTAGAATACATTACCCGAGTTTAATAACTTACCAGCATACGATATTTCCTGCCATAAACCAGGCAGGTATCCAAAATTCATATCATTTCTCATTTTCATAAGATCACATATTCATGTCACATTAGTACTGGTCTACCATTACTGAATATGAGAGACATTATGACTTCCTTTATTCATGAAGAATTCTCTTTATTATGCCAAAGTACGAGCTTACTGGAAACCAATATGTCATCCATTCATCCAAATATTTTACCATTTATCACTTCAATACCTACAAGATATATATATATAAACATATATTCACATCACAGTAATATCGGTATACCATTACTGAAGGGAGAGACATTACTTTTCAAATGGAGCCAACGCCCCTGGAGCCAACACTCCTTTAATTCTCATGGAGCACACGCTCCTGGAGCCAACGCTCCTGGAGCCAACGCTCCTGGAGCCAACGCTCCTTTAATTTCATATGGAGTCAACGCTTCTAGAGCCAACGCCCCTTTAATTTACATGGAGCCAACACCCCTTTAATTTACATGGATCCAACACTCCAACTGTGTACAGAGTTTTGGTTTTCATAGTAATGTCATCTCAAACCCATAAATCGTATCCTAAATGCTACAATTGGCCAATTAGGCATTATAACAAGAGAAAGAGCATGACAAACATTATAACATACACCCCTTTAATTTACATGGAGCCAACACTCCTTAAATTTCATATGGAGCCAACGCTCCTGGAGCCAACGCTCTTGGAGCCAACGCCCCTTTAATTTACATGGAGCCAACGCCCCTTTAATTTACGTGGAGTCAACGCCCCTTTAATTTACATTGATCCAACAATAGGTGATGATCCAAAAATAATGTGCTCAAATAAAGATGATGAGTTTGTGATGAAAGTCAAAGATATGATCTTGAACTAGTCACACTAGCTTATATTATTTTATTGTTATTTAATTATTTCAGCATATTTACCATATGTCGTAATTAGGTAATATCAGAATAAGGCAAGGCAACTTGATTAGCTTTAGGAAAGTCAATTTAAGGAAAATCTGCCATGTCTTTCTATTCAGTTTAGGAGTATGAAACAAGGCAGCTAGGTTGATTATTAGCTAGTATAAGTAGAGCTCATATGTATTGCTTATGAGAAAGACATTGAATGAATAAGAATTAAAGCTGAAGCTTTTGGTGTTTGCAAATTTTGTAAACATAGGATCGACGCATTTTGTTCCGACATTGTTCTTGTTTGACGCGTTTCAAACATTAACACGATTGATAGCAATAGGTCTTGCGATTCAATCACCATTGTTCGAATTATAGGTCTAGTTCGCGCAAATATCCCATTGTTTTGAGATCTTTACGGATTTCAAAGCAAATATACCTTATTTTTATTATTGTTACTTATTCTTATAAACCGCTTCCGCAAATTTTCGTACCATAAGTGGTATCAGAGCTTCGGCTCTTGATTTCCCTAAATCTAGACGGTCCTAGGCGTGTCAAAGCCAAGTTATTAGTTGAATTTCTAATTGCGATTGGAGTTCAAGGGTTAAACTCAAGCGAGGTAGTTTGAGGGTTAATCGGATTTGATTACTCATCTTAGGAGCAAGATTCTAGTCGATTGTTATTCAAGGCGTGAAGTAGAAAAAAAAAACGTTACTGTTCGCGTCGTGCAGTGTTCATCCGAGAAAGAAAAAAACTCTAGTTCGTCCACAGAAAAAAAAACATGTTACAGGTGTTCTTGTTTGAAAATATCTATGAGGAGAGTGTTCATTTTGATCTAACATTGCCTCCAATTTTCGACGAATATGATGATGAGGAAACCAATCCACTCGATTCAGATTCAAAAGTTGAAAAATAAAAATCTCTGGAACTTGGTCGCGACGGAGTCAAGTCAGATTTCAAAATTGGGAAACAAGAAACATTAAGAGATTTATCTACTTACTTTATTCATAACAAGTTCTCGGAATTGAGGACAATTCCTTTTGAAGAGGGATGGAATGATACGATATTGGATGTGAAGGACAAGGCTAAAACAAGGAGGACAGGGCCAATTTGTGTCATTGGAGCTAAAAGAAAGACTCATAGCCTGCCATTACAGAGAAGAAACGATAACATGTTGGAAGTTTTCTCAACTGAAGGGATTTACAAATAGAAGGATGGAAGCAAGTTAAGATGGTACAAGAGGACTTGGAAATCAAGCTTATTACTAACGATTGTCATCAGTTTCGCATCTGGACTTGTAAGGTTGGTATTTGATCCTGGAGGGTTACGACTGCATGAATTGAGGACAATTCCTTTCGAAGAAAGAGGGTATGATCCAAAAATATTGTGCTCAAATAAAGATGACGAGTTTGTGATGAAAGTCAAAGATATGATCTTCAACTAGTCACGCTAGCTTATATTATTTTATTGTTATTTATTTATTTCAGCATATTTACCATATGTCGTAATTTGGTAATATCGGAATAAGGCAAGGCAACTAGATTAGCTTTAGGAAAGTCAATTTAAGGAAAATCTGTTATGTCTTTCTATTCAGTTTAGGAGTATGAATTAAGGAAGCTAGGTTGATTATTAGCTAGTATAAATAGAGCTCATATGTATTGCTTATGAGAAAGACATTGAATGAATAAGAATTAAAGATGAAGCTTTTGGGGTTTGCAAATTTTGTAAACATAGGATCGACGCATTTTGTTCCGACATTGTTCTTGTTTGACGCGTTTCAAACATTAATACGATTGATAGCAATAGGTCTTGCGATTCAATCACCATTGTTCGAACTATAGGTCTAGTTCGCGCAAATATCCCATTGTTTTGAGATCTTTACGGATTTCAAAGCAAATATACCTTATTTTTATTATTGTTACGTATTCTTATAAACCGCTTCCGCAAATTTTCGTATCATAAGTGGTATCCCATATTATTATTATTGCTATCAATCGTGTTAATGTTTGAAACGCGTCAAACAAGAACAATGTCGGAACGAAATGCGTTGATCCTATGTTGACAAAATTTGCAAACACCAAAAGTTTCATCTTTAATTCTTATTCATTTAATGTTTTTATCATAAGCAATACATACGAGCTTTATTTATACTAGCTAATAATCAACCTAGCTGCCTTGTTTCATACTTCTAAACTGAATAGAAAGACATAGCAAATTTTCCTTAAATTGACTTTCCTAAAGCTAATCTAGTTGCCTTGCCTTATTCTGATATTACCTAATTACGACATAGGGTAAATATGCTGAAATAAATAAATAACAATAAAATAATATAAGCTAGAGTGACTGGTTGAAGATCATATCTTTGACTTTCATCACAAACTCGTCATCTTTATTTGAGCACATTATTTTTGGATCATACCCTCTTCCTTCGAAAGGAATTGTCCTCAATTCATGCAGTTGTAACCCTCCAGGATCAAATACCAACCTTACAAGTCCAGATGCGAAACTGATGACAATCATTAGTAATAAGCTTGATTTCCAAGTCCTCTTGTACCATCTTAACTTGCTTCCATCCTTCTCTTTGTAAATCCCTTCAGTTGAGAAAACTTCCAACATGTTATCGTTTCTTCTCTGTAATGGCAGGCTATGAGTCTTCCTTTTAGCTCCAATGACACAAATTGGCCTTGTCCTCCTTGTTTTAGCCTTGTCCTTCACATCCAATATCGCATCATTCCCTCCCTCTTCAAAAAGAATTGTTCTCAATTCCGAGAACTTGTTATGAATAAAGTAAGGAGATAAATCTCTTAATGTTTCTTGTTTCTTAATCTTGAAATCTGACTTGACTCCGTCGCGACCAAGTTCCAGAGATTTTGATTTTTCAACTTTTGAATCTAAATCGAGTGGATTGGTTTCCTCATCATCATATTCGTCGAAAATTGGAGGCAATGTTGGATCAAAATGAACACTCTCCTCATAGATATTTTCAAACAAGAACACCTGTAACATGTTTTTTTTTCTTCGGATGAACTAGAGTTTTTTTTTTCTTTCTCGGATGAACAATGCACGACGCGAACAGTAACGTTTTTTTTTCTACTTCACGCCTTGAATAACAATCGACTAGAATCGTGCTCCTAAGATGAGTAATCAAAACCGATTAACCCTCAAACTACCTCGCTTGAGTTTAACCCTTCAACTCCAATCGCAATTAGAAATTCAACTAATAACTTGGCTTTGGCACGCCTAGGACCGTCTAGATTTAGGGAAATCAAGAGCCGAAGCTCTGATACCACTTATGGTACGAAAATTTGCGGAAGCGGTTTATAAGAATAAGTAACAATAATAAAAATAAGGTATATTTGCTTTGAAATCCGTAAAGATCTCAAAACAATGGGATATTTGCGCGAACTAGACCTATAATTCGAACAATGGTGATTGAATCGCAAGACCTATTGCTATCAATCGTGTTAATGTTTGAAACGCGTCAAACAAGAACAATGTCGAAACGAAATGCGTCGATCCTATGTTTACAAAATTGGCAAAGACCAAAAGCTTCAGCTTTAATTCTTATTCATTCAATGTCTTTCTCATAAGCAATACATATGAGCTCTATTTATACTAGCTAATAATCAACCTAGCTGCCTTGTTTCATACTCCTAAACTGAATAGAAAGACATGGCAGATTTTCCTTAAATTGACTTTCCTAAAGCTAATCAAGTTGCCTTGCCTTATTCTGATATTACCTGTTTACGACATATGGTAAATATGCTGAAATAATTAAATAACAATAAAATAATATAAGCTAGTGTGACTAGTTCAAGATCATATCTTTGACTTTCATCACAAACTCGTCATCTTTATTTGAGCACAGTATTTTTGGATCATCCCCCCTCTCTTCGAAAGGAATTGTCCTCAATTCATGCAGTCGTAACCCTCCAGGATCAAATACCAACCTTACAAGTCCAGATGCAAAAATGATGACAATCATTAGTAATAAGCTTGATTTCCAAGTCCTCTTGTACCATCTTAACTTGCTTCCATTCTTCTCTTTGTAAATCCCTTCAATTGAGAAAACTTCCAACATGTTATCGTTTATTCTCTGTAATGGTAGGCTATGAGTCTTCCTTTTAACTCCAATGACACAAATTGGCCTTGTCCTCCTTGTTTTAGCCTTGTCCTTCACATCCAATTTCGCATCAGAGCCAACGCTCCTTTAATTTCATATGGAGCCAACGCTCCTAGAGCGAACGCCCCTTTAATTTACATGGAGCCAACGCCCCTTTAATTTACATGGATCCAAAGCTCCAACTGTGTACACAGAGTTAGCTTTCATAGTTATGTCATCTCAAACCAATAATCGTATCCTAAATGCTACAATTGGCCAATTATGCATTATAACAAGAGTAAGAGCATGACAAACATTATAACATATATGAAAACTAGCACAGTACAACATCTGAGCAATATAGTAACCATAATACGAATTTGGCAATGAAACATTAAAATAAATACTTATAATATAATATTTTCATCTTATTTCAATAGTAGAGTAGCCGTCTAATCTACTGTACTTTATCTTATTTGTTCGCTATATCAGTTCTTATTTTCTTCTATAAGGTACAGGTAAAAATTTATTTATACGACCCTTTATAGAAGTTTAATTTGTTTATAACCGCTATACACCGGCCACCTTGCAATTTATTTCTACATACGGGGTTATGCCCATTATTTAGCTTTTATGAGTTAATATTCTAGCTTAGTTTTAGCGATAAGATGGGGGTCATCATTACTCTTTATTTCTCTTTTATCTGTTTTCTCTTAACATAATAATAGTCCCTAAGTATATATATTGATAAAAATGATCCGTGAATAATGTAAAGATGATAATATGAATCATCTGGCTATGTTCTTGAATTTCACAACTATCAATTTATAATTCTTACATAACCTTTCATGCCATTAATTCTCTCCCTGACAAGTATATAGTATACACTCATCGTAAAGCTAGTTCTGTACACACAAATTATCAATACTTTCCTACTATATATACTCTTGTAAGTTTAATTAGATTCTTGAATAATTACGTATTTGTATAGTATCCAATCCTAAGTCCATCTACGTACATATTAATATACTATGTAATCCTTATGATTGAGTGACGACCTTAACTGAATAAAAGATAAAAATTTACGATAAGGGCTTTACTCTTTATTTCTACTATTTATACAAAAAAAAAATGAATTTATAAGTTTTATGGTGGAATTCTCGACTTCAAAGGAGCATTATAATGGTTCTTATAGAAAACTTAAGGACAAAATAATATAAACAGTTACTTATACAATCCTCTTATTTCATTTATGTATAAGGCGGTAAATAAATAATTATAACGATAAAGGGTGCCGAAATCATACCTTGATAAGGTATACGAGATATAGAAATAACCCCAAATTTGTTTACCCGCTTATCATGCACGCTCTAACGGTCATTTGCATTTCAATCTCTCCCACGGTTTCTTTGTTGTGTTCTTTGTTTTTCTGGAATAACAAATGTGTTCTCGTAAACTCATGTAGCACATCCTACGTGAACTTGGTTGATAGGATAGTTTTTGCCTATTTGATTCTTTGGTGAGTCATAAAGCTAACATACGTGTTTTGTGTAGATTTTCTTTGTTTTGTTTTATTTATTTATATGATAGTTATCTAAATAATTAACATTTACGGGTTATTTTTAACACGATTCCTGTCTTGATGAGGGCAAAATCGCCACTCCCAAATTAAAATAAATACTTATAAATCAATCAACCTAAGCTAGTAGCTAGGGAAGTAAGGTGTCAGTTTACAGGGACGGGAGATGCTAAAAGTCACATAAAAAAATCTCATGTCTACACAAGGTCACAATTAAAATGATTTGGGTTTGATGTAAATCTAATGAACAATACGTAAATAAAATTAAAGCAAGTTGAGAAGATTAAAATAAACACGATAAGATGCAAATAACAAGCAATCTATCTATCTATCTATCTATACTATATATTAAATCCTGAAACCAAGGGACTTCCATGGAATTAAATAAACTTATACAAATTAATTATACTCTTTAGTTTTTAATCGATAATGCTGTGTGATAGAACTGATCAAGGGATTACAATGTAAATATTATATAATTTTGGTTGAAGTATAAATTTTAGAAAAATACCAGAATAGAGTGATGGTATTAATTAGTAGCATAGAATATATATTAAATTAAAATTTATAATAATTTAACTTACACAAAATGTTTTGGAAACTATTAAAAGGTAAATAAATCAAGCTAGGTTTCCAAAAGATATAATATTGCGTAATATTGTTTTAACATATATATTATACATTTATATAAATATATTTATACTATATATTAAATCCTTAACTCAAGGGACTTTTATGTAATTAAATAAAGTTATACAAATTAGTTATACTATATATTTTTTAATCAATAGCGATGTGTGATATACCTGAACAAGGGATGTCAATATAAATATTATTTAATTTTGGTGCAAGTATAAATTTAGAAAATAACAGAATATGGTGATTTTCCTTAAAATAAACATGCCCCACTTATGGTATCAATTAGTAGCATAGATTATACATTAAACAAAAGTAATTTCTATATTATATAATTATTTAACTTACACAAAATATTTTGGATACTATTAAAAGGAAAATAAATCAAGATAGGTTTCCAAAAGATATAATACTAGCTTAATACCCGTGCAAAGGTACACGGGCATATCCAATTTCATTAAATAAAAAATAGTCTATAACTTTTAAATAGATTAAATAGATAATCTGACATATGAATATTCCCACATTGTGTTTTGTTATGTCTTAAAGTTGCCTTATTTCTTCTACTTATTTATTTTTTCTTTTACATCTTTTAATGTAAAACGTATTTATCAATATGTATATGGTTGCTTTTTCTTTTATTAAAGATTTTGATGTTAACATATACAAAGTATCCTTGGCCTAAAAGAACAACTACTTGATCTCTCTTAAGATGGATAGATCCGTCTTAAGGATAAAACGGGTCAAATACTACCCCATTTGGCTATATAGGACAATTATTTTGCTAGTCCTATGAATTTTTGTTTTGTTTTACCCATACTATATATCCGTCATAAATGGTAATTTGTGAAAAACAAAAGGGAAGAAAATATAAGGGAGAGAGCACATGTCTATGACAAACATCATTCCAATGATGGGATTCTATTCATCTTGTTATACATCAATTAATCTTACATGTCGCGTAGCCTATGTCGATTTCAAAATGTCATCTTGATTTTGTATCTCGATACAAAGCATCTCGATTTCAAAATGTCATCTTGATTTGTTTACCTTTTATTATAACACATTTTACTACCTTTTATTATAATACACCTTACAAACAATAAAAAGGTAAATAAATAAATAAATAAATAGAAAAGTTAAGGAGGGAGTATTTATAATCAACCAAGCAAATCAACAAAAGTGAGATTGTGAATTCAAAGTTATAATTAATAAAACAGTAAGTCTTATTGATTATCCGTCTTAAACCTTACGACCGGCTAAATAATACCACATGTGGCTAATAGAGAAAAAATATTAGCATTTCCTAGACAACTTGTCATGTGATTTGATATATATTTAACCCGTCTTAAACTTAAGACGTATAGTGTCATTTGTGTTAATAGAGACCAACTTAGGCATAAGAAAATTATTATAGTACTCTGTATCTCACAATACTATCTACCTATGAACAATCAAGTATGTAAGACCCGGATACAACTAAACATAATTTACACCAAGATAGCATAAATAAGCCATCAAATAAACACTTTGAGAGCTAACATGTTAGTGTAAGTTTTTTTAATTTAAATTAACATGTTCGAGTCTCATAATAAAATTATTTTATTTTATAGAAAATATCATACAATTAGTTAAGAGAGATTATTAGCCTTCAAAATCCATTTCCGAATTCTCTAAAATATAAGCAAGCAAATAACTAATCGCGCTTACACAATTTTTTTGTACACTTATAATTCAACCTGACGATTTTTATAGCATATAAACAAATGACTAAAACTTTCAAAATTTGATCATAAAAATAACATAATTCAATATATAATCACTTAATTTGGTACAGTATAACCAAAGTTTTGTAAAAAGGGTTGAAAAACACAATTAACCATAAAAAAACATAACTAATTACAAAAATACCAAATAAAATCTGCAAAACCATATAAGACCATTCAATCATAGAAATCATGACATAAGAAAAATAAACAACATGATGGAAAATCTTTTCTATAAAGTGAGATGAATGATGTGAAATGTAAATTTCAAGGTGCAATGAAACTATTCAGAAAAACACAACAATTGCACATAAAAGACTTAAGGATTCAACAACTAAACTATTTCTGTTCTGAGACTGAAAATGTTAAAGAACTGAGGACAGATAGGACTTAGCCAAAGCACAAAGCCAATGGACTAAGGGTTGAGAGCCGAATCCCAGCACACAGCAAAGGATTGTGTCTTCAAGTCCCAGCACAAAGCAAAGGACAATTCTCTAGCACACAGCCAAGAGTTTGAACATAAACAGGGTTTCAATTTTGTGTTTACTTCAAATCTGATTTGCATTCATTAGGAATAGGCCTTATATAGGCAACAAGATTAAATCTCAGACATCAACTACATCTACGGCCACAAATGGCTCACAAAAGAAAACAATGTAACAGCTACAAATGCTTACAGAGTTTCTGAACTAAAGCAATAAAGTAGAAAAAGCAGTTCTAATGAGACAATCTTCCTTAATTGGTTTGTTTAGGTTGATATGGTGAAGGAGTGGACTTCCAGGCCTGGTTATTTGAGCCAGACTGGAGTGGACAGAGTGCCAAAGGTTTTGCTGAAAGCCCTCGAGCTGGTTTGTTCAGAAAAGGAAAGTCTGACAGTGACATTTGAACTACTTCAAAAGGGCTTGATTTCTTAACTGTTTGAGCTTGGCCCTAATCTAACTTCTGTTGTGTGCATTTCCTGGAGAAGAGTTCCTGGACAAAATTGTAGAGGACCCTCCCTAAGCCCAAGCTTGATCAATAGTTAGGTTTATTTGGGTGTGGAAGGTCCCCATGGACCCTGTCCAAGAGGACTGTGACTGCATGGGTATGGTTGAATGTTGTTTTTGCTGTGTTGGGCATTTTTTGTTGTTGGCTGGGTGTTGTTTTGGCTGAGGCTAGGCATTGTTCTAACTGGAAGGTGTTGTTCTTGCTTGCCTTAGGGTAGTGAATACTTGGACTGTATAGGACATTGTCATAGCTAGTCATGAGACTGATTGAATTGTTGTTGCCTTGGGTGGTGGTAGCATGTTTGTCTTGAACTCCTGTTGCAACCTCCCTTTCTTGAAGAGGATTTTCCCTCAAATCTTCATCATCATCAAATTCTCCATGGTAAGGGCTCAGGTCCCCAACATTGAAGGTGCCATGGACACCATAGCTGCCTGGCAGATCCACTTTGTAGGCATTAGGACCCAGCTTCTCCAATATTTCAAATGGTCCATCAGCCCTTGGCATGAGCTTGTTTCTTCTTTTGTCTGGAAACCTTTCCTTCCTTAGGTACCGCCAAACAAGGTCTCCTGCTTTGAACTCCTTAGCCTTCTTAGGTCCCTTGGCTCTAGCCTTGTACATCTCATTGGACTTTTCAATCTGCCTTTTAACCTGCTCATGGATCTGTATCATTTGCTCAACTCTTCTTTTGGCATCATAGTTTGCTTTGTTTCCTCTTATTGGAGCTAGGTCTGTGGGCATGAGAGGGTTAGTACCATAAACTGTTTCAAAAGGGCTTTTACCTGTACTGGTTGAGGGAGCTCTGTTGAAGGCAAACTCTGCTTGTGCTAGCCTGAGGTCCCAGTCTTTCAAGGACTTAAAAACAATGTTACTCAAGATCTTCCCCAAGGTTCTGTTAGTGAATTCAGTCTGCCCATTAGTTTAAGGATGGTGTGAAGTGCTAAACAGTAACCTAGTCTTCAATAACTTCCATAAGGTCCTCCAGAAATGACTCATGAACTTTGTGTCTCTGTCTGAGACAATTCTTCTAGGTACTCCATGTAACTTGACAACCTCCCTGAAGTACAGCTCAACCACCCCCATTGCATCTTCAGTTTTCTTACAAGCAATGAAATGTGCCATCTTACTAAACCTGTCTACTACCACCATAATAGAATCCTTCCCTCTTAGTGTCATGGGTAGTGCCACAATAAAATCCATGCTGAGATCTTCCCATGGTCTGTTTGGTACTGGGAGGGGTGTATAAGGACCAGCTTGGAAGTGTGACTTTGCCAGTTGACAGGACCTGCATCTCCTTATGGTATCTTGCACATCACTGAGCATCTTGGGCCAGTAGAACTGATCTTGCAAATGTCATATGTTTTATGTACCCCAAAGTGGCCAGCAAGACTATTTGAGTGGACTTCTTTCACCAACAATCCCCTGTAAGGTCCCTTAGGCACACATAGCTTATTCCCATGAAACATGTAGCCTTCTTGAGCTGTGTATCTGCTCCCTTTCTTAACTTGACCTTCCAAGTGCACTTCCCATTCCTCTTTGAAGTCTGGATCTTCCTGATAGAGTTCCTTCATGAACTCAAACCCCAATACTCTTTGTTCCAAGAATGTCAGCATTATAGACCTTCTTGACAGGGCATCAGCCACAATGTTGTTCTTGCCTTCTATATACTTGTCGGAGAAGGAAAATGATTGGAGGAACTCCACCCACTTGGCATGCCTAAGGTTGAGTTTGTGCTGCCCATTAATGTACTTGAGGGCCTCATGATCAGAATGTAACACAAATGGTTTAGGCTTAAGATAGTCTCCCCAATGATTCAATGCTCTCACAATGACATAGAACTCCTTGTCATATGTAGAGTAGTTCAACTTAGCTCCACTTAGCTTTTCACTGAAGTATGCAACATGCCTCTTCTCCTGTGTACGCACAGCCCCTATGCGAATGCCACTGGCATCACACTCAACCTCAAAGAGCTTCTTGCAATCTGGCAGGACTAGAATAGGAGACTTGCACAACAATTCTTTGATCAGGTTGAAGGATTTCTGAGCTCTGTCATTCCACTTGAACTCTCCCTTCTTCATACATTCAGTAATAGGGGTCATGATTGAGCTAAACCCTTGGATGAACCTCCTGTAGAAAGAAGCTAGACCATGAAAACTCCTGACATCAGTCACAGTTTTAGGGATTGGCCACTCCTTGATTGCCTGAACCTTCTCAGGATCAACTGCTACCCCTTTCTTAGAAATGATGAACCCAAGGAAATAAACCTCAGATTGCATGAAGGTACACTTCTCCAGTTTGCCATACAACTTGTTCTCCCTCAAAACTTCGAACAGTAACTTCAGGTGCTGTAAATGCTCTCCTTTTGATGAACTGTAAATGAGGATATCATCAAAGTAAACCACCACACATTTGCCTAAGTATGGCCTCAGGACTTCTGTCATCAACCTCATGAAAGTACTAGGGGCATTAGACAACCCAAAGAGCATCACCAACCACTCATAGAGTCCATATTTTGTTTTGAAGGCTGTTTTCCACTCATCACCTGCCCTTTTCCTGACTTGGTGGTATCCTTGCCTCAAATCAATCTTTGTGAACACTTGAGCACCACTCAGCTCATCCAGAATATCATTAAGCCTAGGTATGGGGAACTTATACTTGATAGTGATGTTGTTGATTGCCCTGTTGTCAATACACATGCGCCAGGTCCCATCCTTCTTTGGTACTAGTAAGGCTGGTACAACACAAGGACTGAGGGACTCCCTGACATACCCCTTGTTCAGCAACTCACCTACTTGAAGCTGGAGTTCTTGTGAGGCCTTAGGGTCACTCCTGTAAGCAGGTTTGTTGGGTAGGACAGCTCCAGGCATTAGGTCAATGTGGTGTTCTATTCCCCTAAGTGGTGGTAGTCCACTAGGGAGCTCACAACAGAAGACATCATCATAGGCTTCTAGAATAGCCTTGACCTCCTCAGGGACATTACCAATGTTCAACCCAATCTCCTTGGTAAGCAGTATATACACAGGTTTTAGTTCATTCAGTTCTTGTACCATCTTTGACTCACTTATCAACATGACTTCCTTAGAAGCCTCACTCATGGGGGGTAGGTTAATCTTTAGAGCAGGGGGTAAAGGTGCTAGAATAATTTTCTTCTTCCCAAACTTAAAGGTGTAAGTGTTGTCCCTTCCCTGATGGATGGCATCCCTGTCAAACTCCCATGATCTTCCAAGCAGGAGGTGACAAGCGTCCATATGCAGCACATCACACAGACTCTCATCAATATATCCCTTGCCAATTGAGAAAGGCACAACACATTGCTTATCCACTTTAATCTCAACCCCTTTGTTCAGCCACCTAAGTTTGTAAGGTAGGGGTGGTCTTTAGTGGGTAGAGCCAGCTTATCTATCAGGGTTTTGGAGGCAACATTAGTGCAACTTCCTCCATCAATAATGAGATTGCAGACCCTCCCTTTGATAGTAAATCCGGTCCTAAAGATCCGATGTCTTTGATCTTCCTTTAAGGGCCGAGGTTGTGCATGCATTACTCTCCATGTTACCAAGCTTAAACCAGCATCCTGCCCAATCAATTCCTCACTAGCCTCTACCTCAGGCTCCTCCATTTCAATATCACAGACCAACACCTCATCCTCTCCCCAATGTACAACCTCCAGGGTGCTAAGAGCTCTTTTTTAGGGACACTCTCTAGCAAAATGCCCATAACCTTGACACTGAAAGCACTTCTTGAGGGGGATAGTTTTCTTTAGGGTTGAATCAACAGTTTTGCCTTTATCAGTGCTGACAGGGGTCCTAGCAGGGACTACATGGTATCCTATCCTGACTCCTACATAGGGTTTAAAGGTAGGTGCTTTAGATGGTGTCTTAGAGGCACTAGACTTTCTTTTACCCAACTTTTCTACCCTCAGAGACAAGTTAACAGCCTCCTCAAAGGAGTATATGATCTGCAGTCTAACCTTACTAGTTATTCTCTCATCCAACCCCTCCAAGAACCTTGTTATTTTCTGCTCTGGTTTTTCAACAACCTCACATTGCAGAGTGAGTTGTTCAAAGTACCTTAGATAAGACTCTACAGGTCTCTGGTCTTGTTTCAGGTGGGTGAGTTTAATGAACATGTCCTGAGTGTAATATCTAGATACAAACTTAGCTCTCATTTTTTTTTTCAGTTTAAGCCATGATTTAACATGTTCCTTTCCCTCTCTTACCCTCAAGGTTTTCATGTTCTCATACCAGAGTGATGCATACCCTTTAAATTTCATGATAGCAACCTTAAAAGCTTTCCTATCAGTGTATCCTTTAAACTCAAATACTCTTTCTACATACCTTAACCAATCTAGAAAATCATCAGGGTTCATGCTACCTAGAAAGTCAGGAATCTCTACCTTCATGTCCTTGTCATGGTGCCTGGGAAAGCTCTGCTCTGAGCCACCTGAGTTTGAGGCCTCCTCTTACTCCACAGGTTGTCTCCTTCTTCCCCCAACATGTGGTATTGGTGCTCCCCTTCCTCGACCTCTGCCTCCCCTCATGTCATTGTTAGGCTGACCATCAAGGAACTCATTAAAAGATCTTGTAATTTCCATCACAGTTCTGGCAAGGCCTTGAACTGTAGTTTCAAGCCCTGCAACTCTCTCTTTATTCATGGTTGGTTTTTGTGGTTTTGAATGTAGTTATGTAAATGGACTCACAACCTTAAGCTCTGATAACCAATTTGCAATAAAACTATTCAGAAAAACACAACAATTGCACATAAAAGACTTAAGGATTCAACAGCTAAACTATTTCTGTTCTGAGACTGAAAATGTTAAAGAACTGAGGACATATAGGACTTAGCCAAAGTACAAAGCCAATGGACTAAGGGTTGAGAGCCTAATCCCAGCACACAGCAAAGGATTGTGTCCTCAAGTCCCAGCACAAAGCAAAGGACAATTCTCTAGCACACAGCCAAGAGTTTGAACAGAAACAGGGTTTCAGTTTTGTGTTTACTTCAAATCTGATTTGCATTCATTAGGAATAGGCCTTATATAGGCAATAAGATTACATCTCAGACGTCAACTACATCTAAGGCCACAAATGGCTCACAAAAGAAAACAATGTAACAGCTACAAATGCTTACAGAGTTTCTGAACTAAAGCAATAAAGTAGAAAAAGCAGTTCTAATGAGACAATCTTCCTTAATTGGTTTGTTTAGGTTGATATGGTGAAGCAGTGGACTTCCAGGCCTTGTTATTTGAGCCAGACTGGAGTAGACTGAGTGCCAAAGGTTCTGCTGAAAGCCCTCGAGCTGGTTTGTTCAGAAAAGGAAAGTGTGACAGTGACATTTGAACTACTTCAAAAAGGCTTGATTTATGGACTGTTTGAGCTTGGCCCTAAGCTAACTTCTGTTGTGTGCATTTCCTGGAGAAGAGTTCCTGGACAAAATAGTAGAGGACCCTCCCTAGGACCAAGCTTGATCAACGGTTAGGTTTATTTGGGTGTGGAAGGTCCCCATGGACCCTGTCCAAGAGGACTATGACTGCGTCGGTGTGGCTGAATGTTGTTTTTGCTGTGTTGGGCATTTGTTGTTGTTGGTTGGGTGTTGTTTTGGCTGAGGCTAGGGTATTGGATGGCTAGGCATTGTTCTGGCTGGAAGGTGTTGTTCTTGTTGGCCTTAGGGTAGTGAATACTTGGATTGTATGGGACATTGTCATAGCTAGTCATGAGACTGATTGAATTGTTGTTGCCTTGGGTGGTGGTAGCCTGTTTGTCTTGAACTCATGTGTCAGAAGGATGCATAATAGATTTTAAAATGCAAGATTTCTTATTCTTAAAAGGAATGTTGATATCTTTTAAAATGTATAGGAATGTTAAGGAAGATCTTTTGGATTGACTGTAACTTTTATTTCATATTCAATTATTTTATGCCTTATTGTATGTTGTGTAAAAATAGCTAATGGGTACTAAAAAATATTTCATTCCATTTTTAAGACAATGCATTAGCATTTTATAATAGGTGGATTGAGCGGGAAAATAATAGTAGATGGAGAGCCCTATGACTGACACGTGTCATAGTGGTTCTTCTTATATAGTTATTATATAGATAGATATAGATCGCATAATTCTTTTAAATTGATTTAATGCATATATGTAATATATTGATATAAATATATGAGCCTCTTAAAATTGCATTTTTACTCATCAGCTAATCAAATTATAGTAATCACTCATTTTAATGGTGAAAGTAACAATATTAGAACCGTGAGTAGTGAAATTAATAAAACAACAACGTGAGTAATGAAAGAAACAATATTAAATAAAGTTATACAAATTAATTATACAATATAGTTTTAAATCGATAATGGTGTAAGTGTGATAGACCTGAACAAGGGATGTCAATGTAAATATTATATAATTTTTGTGCAATTAGTAATTTACAAAATAAAAAAATAGGGTGATTTTCCTTAAAATAAACATGCCCCACTTATGGTATTAATTAGTTGCATAGATTATACATTAAACTAAAGTAATTTCTATATTATATAATTATTTAGCTTACACAATATATTTTGGAAACTAATAAAAGGAAAATAAATCAAGCTAGGTTTCCAAAAGATATAATATTGCATAATTCTTTTAAATTGATTTAATGCATATATGTAATATATTTATATAAATATACGAGTCTTTTAAAAATGCATGTTTACTCATCAACTAATCAAATTATAGTAATCACTCATTTTAATGGTAAAAGTAACAATATTAGAACTTGGAGTAGTGAAATTAATATAACAACAACGGGAGTAGTGAACTTCTTTATATTAATGGGGCATTAGTGAAAGTATCAATCATTACGGCAAGAGTAGTGAAAGAAACAATAATTACGACGGGAGTAGTGAAAGTAACAATAATTACGACGAGTGTAGTGAAAGTAACAATAATTATAAATTTAATAAAAGAAACAATACTAGCAATAAAAAAAGTATATATGAACAATTAGCTGACCAATTGATTAAAGTAATATATTAATGATGGGAGTAATGAATTGTCTCATACTTTCTATTATCGTAATTTTAAGATATGTTATAAGAAAATAAATTTATGATAAATTTATGAGTTAAGCAATTTTAAAGTATATTTAATTAAAATAAATTTTATTGATAAATTATTGTATAATTTACGCTATTAATTAATACCATAAGTGGGGCATGTTTATTTTATGGAAAATCACCTTATTCTAATATTTTTTAAATTTATACTTCAGCCAAAATTATATGATATTTACATTGAAATCCCTTGGTCAGGTCTATCACAAAACGCTATCGATTAAAACTATATAGTATAATTAAGTTGTATAACTTTATTTAATTACATGGAAGTCCCTTGGTTTCAGGTAAATTAAAAATTTATAATTATTTAACTACCACAAAATATTTTGAAAACTATTAAGAGGTAAATAAATCAAGCATGGTTTCCAAAAGATGTAATATTGCATAATTCTTTTAAATTGATTTAACATATATGTAATATATTTATATAAATATATGAGCCTCTTAAAATTGCACGTGTACTCAAATTTCATGTTTAATCATCAGTTAAAAAAGTTATAATAATCACTCGGTTCAATAGTCAAAGTATATAACAATATTAGAACCGGGAGTAATTAAAGTAATAGAACAACACCGAGAGTAGTGAAATTTTCAATATTAATGCGGCATTAGTGAAAGTATCAATAATTAGGGTGGGAGTAGTGAAATTAACAATATTTACGAGGGGAGTAGTGAAAGCAACAGTAGTAATAACAAATGTAATAAAAGAAACAATACTAACAATAAAAAAAGTATAGATGAACAATTAGCCGACCAATTGATTAAAATAAAATATTAATAGTGGGAGTAATGAATTGTCTAATAATTTATTTTATCCTTATTCTAAGAATGTCCTAAGAAAATATATTGATGATAAATTTATGAGTTATACAACTTTAAAGTATATTTAATTAAAATAAAATTTTATGATAAATATAGGTAGCCCAGGCGGAGCCGGGCACCAATACTAGTAAAGGAAATTCTAGGATCGATGGGTTCATATGGCTAATTTGGGTTCTAGTGAGTCAGGTTAATAGTCATTACGTACGTAGTCAAACTTGGGTGCGGTGGATTGAGGCTCTCGATCTTACAATCCCTCCCATATATCGAACCAAGATATCTCTCGCGTACACAAGGTCAATATACCAACTATATGCAAGTTAAAACATATTTCGAGACTCTCGATCTTATGAAAATGTAAGAACAATCATGAATCATGCAAGTTTGTCAAGCTAGCATTTCATCAAACATGTGGTGTGCATAAGTTGGAAGAAAGACAATAATCAGCAAATCAACCCAACAAACATAGATTAACCCTTATTAATGCCCATAATCCCTCACGAACCCTAGAAACTATACTACTGCCCGTTAACTTAAACATCACAAGAGCAATAAAGTCACAAACTTTGATAAAATTAATAACTCAAATAAATTAAACTAAAAACATAAAATAAAGACAATAAAATGTAAAGAGAAAAGATAGTAAAACTTTAAATATGATTCTAAACATAATTAATGCATAATAATTAGAACTTTAAAATAATTAAACATTAAAATCATCTAAAAGATAAGATATAAATAAAAACAGTAAGGAAAGAGAAAGATTAGAAATAACTGGTACCAAACTTCAACTAAATGGAGCAATGAAGATAGATCTTGAATATTTGCTACAAAAGATTTGAACTTGGAGTAAAATCTATCTATACTGTATATTAAATCTTGAAACCAATGAACTTCCATGTAATTAAATAAAGTTATACAAATTAATTATAATATATAGTTTTTAATCGATAGCGCTGTGTGATAGACCTGATCAAGGGATTTCAATGTAAATATTATATAATTTTGGTTGAAGTATAAATTTATAAAATATCAAAATAGGGTGATTTTCCTTAAAATAAACATGCCCCACTTATGGTATTAATTAGTAGCATAGAATATACATTAAATTAAAAATTTATAATTATTTAACTTACACATAATATTTTGGAAACTATTAAAAGGTAAATAAATCAAGCAAGGTTTTCGAAAGATATAATATTGCATAATTCTTTTATATTGATTTAACATATATGTAATATATTTATATAAATATATGAGCCTCTTAAAATTGCATGTGTACTCAAATTACATGTTTAATCATCAGCTAATCAAATTATAGTAATCACTCAGTTCAATAGTCAAAGTAACAATATTAGAACCGGGAGTAATGAAATTAATAGAACAACAACGGGAGTAGTGAAATTTTCAATATTAATGCGGCATTATTGAAAGTATCGATACTTGCGGTGTGAGTAGTGAAAGTAACAATAATTACGACGGGAGTAATGAAAGTAACAGTAGTAATAACGAATGTAATAAAAGAAACAATACTAACAATAAAAAAAGTATATATGAACAATTAGCCGACCAATTGATTAAAGAAAAATATTAATAGTGGTATAGTGGTGTTTGTTGTTTGAATTGACAGAGAAGGAAGGGCTGAGCTGGACCTGGCTTTTGATTCCGAGTCTGGGATTGTTTGAATGATGGATGTTTTAGCTGAGATTGATGTAGGTGGCGCACTATACTCGGGTTTTGTGAGCAGCTATGGTGTCACGTGGAGTTCAGCTTAATTTGCAGGTGTGTGATATGGGATCTCGGTGATGGTTTATTTTTGTCGCGACAGGCAAAAGAGTTCGTCAGGTTGCGCGCCACTGGTGCGGTTCTCCAACGCAAGTAGAAGGTCGAGCGTGGTGGTGTATTGGCGACCTAGTGCAGGGCTGCTCGGTTGTTTGTGCGATGGTGGAGAAGACCCTTGGAATCGGGTTATGGTGTTATGATAGGTGGGGAAGAGGCATAAGTGGTGTATAATTGAATTAGATAATGATAATTTGATAAATGACTTGACTTTTTTTACCCGTCTCAATCTCGTCTTGCTTCACATAATATTCTTTTACTCTCGAATCGGATCCTTAAAAATTAATATAACAAAACAACAGTACCGATCCTACAAAAACAACACGTTTTCGAAACAATTATAATAAAACTAATCAATTCTAATAAGTAGAAAATGAGCTTATTTAAATATTTGAGCACACAAAATCGAGTCTAAAATAAAGATAATCAGTTGGTCTCTCTTGTGACGGTCACAAGCTTGTGACGGACTAAATGTGACCATTTTATGATAAAAAATAATCATCCATAAAATATTACCAGTCATATAATGGTTACATTTTCCATAAAAATGGTAACATTTGCTCCGTCACAAGCTTGTGACGAAAAGTATCCGTCACAAATGAGAATTTGTGAAAGATAATAGTATGGGTAAAATGAAATATGACATGTATTAATGATGTGGCGGCATATGATTGGCTTATCCAAGAAAAGGTAGATTGGTGACATGAAAAGTGTGGTCAACAAGTCAAAAGTGGTCACTTACAAGATGGAAGGTTGTACGCATAAGTGGGGAGGGAGAGTCAACAACATAAACAGAGCACATGTCAAAAGATAGAGTCAAGAACTAACTCCCAAAAAATAGGAGCAGTTGAGAAAGAATAGGAGAGCATCCAGGAGGAACGTTGGAGCGCCTCAGGTAGGGTTTGGGTACCATAAAAGCAAAGGAAGCAAGACAAAGAAGCACCATCTCATTCCACATCTCATTTACAACACATTCACTCTTATACCCACAAACCTTAAGTCCATCAACCAAATTCTAGCAATATATTTTACATAATATTTGTACTCCCAGTAACCCCCTCTGAGTCCCGCCAGAATCGGCGGTTCCGCCAGAGTATACCTTATAGTTCAATCACTGTATACCCTCTTTACTACCAGAATCTTGTAGTACCGTCAGAGTGTACCTTTTAGTTCCACCAGTGTACACAATAAAGAATTATAGTGCTTAATAGGTGGGATTCTGACTCCCCCACGGTTTTTCCCACATTGGGTTTCCGCGTCACCATTTTCGTGTGTCCTTGTTCATTTACTTTACTTTCATTCTTATTTTCGTCGTTACTTTTGCTTAGCTTTCATCCGCATTCTATCACAAATCACATATAAATCAATCCCCACAACGAGGCTAAAAAGAGTAGATCATTTTGACCCCTCCACAAACGATTTAATAGGCTTGGTCAATTTTTGACCTAAACACTTTAATGCCCTAGTTTTGATTTTTATGCTTGATCTAGCTTTGATCTTAGTCTAATTAATCTCTTATCAAATACTAGCTTCGCATTAATTATTATTCGCATATTTAGTTATAATAATCAATTATAATAATCAATCTCATATAATGTTGCATGCTAAAGTTTCAATCTTTTTAATTTATCTAGGCTTTATCAGCATGAGTAGTGAGTGATCCTCCTTTCTAGAACGGTCCGATTAAGTCTAAAAATAAGTTTAATTAAATAATTGATTCAATTGGCAAGTTGTGGTTTGTAGGTGATTGTTTTTTGTTGAGTGTTTGTTTATTTGACCACTGTTTAACCTTACCTCTTATAATTGGCCATTAATGAAAGTTGGGCTAATTTGGGTGGGTTTGGGTGGACTTGGTTATCTCCTCTAGTTTGGTTATTCGCGGAAGTGAGACCCCTCTAAAGTTAAGAAACTCTACCTTTAGACTAAGGACTTTCATCCGTGGGAGTGGGAGAGAGCCTAGTTGGGACCAATAACGTTGACCAATATTGCCTTGGACTCGATAATATTGGATTATTCATGGAAGTGAGATCATTTATCGACCTAAGATGCTACATATACTAGGGAGAGTTAGGTAGTTAGAATCGTTAGTTTTGTCTCACATGAACTCATAACTCATTACTTGTCGATAAACCGATTGCCTACTTAACCCATGACTAAAGACTTGATCGGATCCTAGTTTCCTTAATCTTGAATTAATCCCGTCTTTTCCCTAGCTTAATTGTTTAGTTTGCATTTTAGTCTAAATGTTAGTTATTGCATTTAGTTATCACTAGTTAAAATCAAACCTACCCTTCATCGACTTAGCTAAATACATTCTAAAACCGACTAATAATCTCATTTTTTCTCCAAGGATTTCGACCGTCAAGTGATACAACTTCTACTGTGCATTTGTGGTATATTAAACACCTATCAAAATATTACCATTATCAGATAAATATTAATTAAGAAAGATTACTTTTTATTATATAATGGGAACATATCCTCCGTCATAATTTATGACCCATATCAAGGGAGACCTAATACAATACCTTGTCCATCAACTAATCTAAAAGTTGATAAATTAAGGAAAGTTTGAATTCTATTAAATTATTGCTTGGTAGTAAAAAAAATTCCAAAATTTCCGATTATATAAAATAACATTTTTCAGCTTGTCTCACGGAATACGGGCACGATCAGTCATAAGCTGAAAATGGGTAGTTTCCTCTCACAATATGCAAGTGGGTGGGCAAGTGGGGGAATTCATTTGTCCTCTACTTGCCTTTTTACTTGCATATTGTGAGAAAGCCAATATCCGTCTTCAGCTTGTGACGGGTAGTGTCCGGCTTCAATGAGAATTTGTGAATAATTTGTTATGTAAAACTCCTACGGTCCTACCATATTGACAGCATATACTTGTATAAATAAATACTTCAAACAGTTGTCTTCTCGTCTCTCTGCTAAGACTTTGAGAACTTGTCTGATCAAAACACAACAGACACAAACCATAAAAAAGGAGACAACATCTGCCCCGCAAATCTGCAGTCATGCTTGTTTATCAGGATAGGCTTTCTGGTATATTCTCTCCACAAAATTCTTATGTATCAAGATGGTCTAAACGGGATCCAAATATAATAACGATATTAGTCGGTAAAAGTAGTTATTATTATGTAGGGAATTTTGGTATAGTCCACACACACAAAATAAATATAAGAATCGGAAAATAACAAGGACACAATATTTACGAGGTTCACCAAATTGGCTACGTCCTCACTATAGTCGCACTAGGAATTTATTGATCACTCACCAAGATTATACAACGAGCATACAAGGATATGAGGATACTAATATACGTAGTTTTCCTCTTCTTTTATAGCTAATGACAAGCTATAACTCCACATCTAATAAGTACATGAAACTCTTCATATTGATTTCATTTGATCAATGCAAAGCAAGTTTTAATCAGTTAAAATTTCTTTTACGTATGTTTCTCATGAAACATATTATTCCTTAATAGCTTCATAATGAAGGGATTAATAATTCTAACAATCTCCCACCTCCCGACAATTATGGAGATAATACCAACTTTACTTTTCCACCTAATGCGACCATATCTTTGCTCATGCTAAATGCAAGAGCTCAGCCAAGGTTCTATCCAACCTCGACTCACCATTCAACTTTGTTCCCAAAGGCAACCATACTTGCCGGGTTTTATTCATCGTTTCCTGGGGCGTGCACTCCCACCTAAACGAAATACCCTTACATGCCTTAGTAGAACTACTTGAATTTCCGCACACATTTGAGCACGCCAGTTTCACCTTTTGCGTTCTCGGACCACTTTCCGCCTTTAAGACACCGACTTTACTCCCACAGTGCTTAATATAAGGCCCACTATGTATAGCTTTCTGATCCTGCAACAAGTCTCGTGAAACTACTAATTTCTTCATCCCTTCCGCGGCTAAATTATTTTTACCAGTACACTTTACAATGGTGTACAATGTTCCATTTTTAGTCCCATTAGCCACTATCGTAGCTCCTTTGACTATCTTCCAGGAACTTTCTTCAAAAATAACCTTATAGCCTGCATCATCGAGCTTACCACCAACAGATATTAATTTCTTTTTCAAGTTCGGGATGAACATAACATCTGTTAGCTCCCACCTACCCCCAGTCGGGGTACGTATCTCAACATCACCTTTTCCCATAATTGGCATCGCCTTACCATTTGCCAAGTAAGCAGTACCACACCTTCCACCAACAAATTTATGAAAGGAATTTTTATCTGGAGAAGCGTGAAATGATACACCAGAGTCTAATACCCAAGACTCAATCGGTTCTTCGACACTCACCGCCAAAAGATCATCGTCATCTTCCACAGCTATTGCCGCATTTCCATCCTCATGATTACGCTGCCCATTTTTCTTCGGATTTGGACAATTCCATTTTACATGTCCACTCTCACCACAGTTCCAACATGTAGCACCTCCTCTAATTGTTGACTTTGATCTCCCACGATAACCACCTCTATCATTTTTATTTCCTCTACCATCTCCCATTACTTCCCGATGTCTCACCTAATTCTTGCTTGCGAATACTCTCACTAAGAATTAAATCACGTACATTGTCAAATTTGAGCTTTTCTTGTCCTTGCGAACTACTAATTGCAGTCACTGTAGTATCCCAACTACTAGGTAATGAGGATAATAAAATTAATGCTTTTATCTCGTCATCAAAATCAATTTTTACGGAACTAAGTTGTCTTGTGATCACATTAAAATCATTAATATGATCCGCCATTTTGGTTCCTTCTTGCATTTGTAAACCAAACAATCTACGCATAAGAGAAACCTTATTTGTAACTGAAGGTTTCTCATACATATTTTCTAGGACATTCATAAGGTCCAATGTTGTTTTTGCACTCATCACATTGAATGCAGCATTACGTGCCAGCGTTAATCTCATCACACCTAGCGCTTGCCTGTCCAATTTTTCCCACTCTTCCTTTTCCATGGAATCCGGTTTAGTACCTTCCAAAGGAAGATGTAGATTCTTTGAATACAAATAATCACTCATTTGCATTTTCCAGAAAGCAAAATCTTTCCCATCAAATTTATCGAACAAAATTTTGCCTCCTTCCATTATTGTGAATTTTAGTGGATCGCTCTTCCCTCACCCGCCCAACCGGGCTCTGATACCAGTTTGTAGGGAATTTTGGTATAGTCCACACACACAAAATAAATTTAAGAATCGGAAAATAACAAGGACACAATATTTACGAGGTTCACCAAATTGGCTACGTCCTCACTATAGTCGCACTAGGAATTTATTGATCACTCACCAAGATTATACAAGGAGCATACGAGGATATGAGGATACTAATATACGTAGTTTTCCTCTTCTTTTATAGCTAATGACAAGCTATAACTCCACATCTAATAAGTACATGAAACTCTTCATATTGATTTCATTTGATCAATGCAAAGCAAGTTTTAATCAGTTAGAATTTCTTTTACGTATGTTTCTCATGAAACATATTATTCCTTAATAGCTTCATAATGGAGGGATTAATAATTCTAACAATTATTAAAAGAACCCGTTTGATAGTTAACTCAGTGTAAGGTCGTCTTACATAAGAATTTATGAATTGGTTATTGGCATGCTTTTCTTTGTAAACAAAATGTGTTAAGTTTGTTGGGCGTTATTATAATGTTAAGTTACATGTTTGGGCTACGCAAATTCTCATTTAAGACGAACATTATTCATCTTAAGCTTAAGACGGGTCAAATACATACCAAATCATACGCTTAGTTTCTTGGTTTGGAACATTTCATCTGTCTTTGTTAATGCTCTTAATCACAAGTTCGCAGGTTAGATTGACCTGGTCTAAAACTGCGTTGCTTGATTTGAAATTTGCATAGTCTTTTGGTATTTGATTGTTGAACTTATTATTGCATTGTGTGTAGGCGATGAGCTGCTCTCGGATTCATTCCTCTACAATGAGCTTTTTTGAGGGAGTTCTGTGGGCGAAGTAGAAGGAAAGGTAATACTCGTATCGATTATTCTCTAAATTCACCATGTAATGGAAGCTGATGTTTGATGCAGTCACTGATCAATTACCGATGCTGAATGATATTTCTACAGTGGGTCATTCAGGGAGCTGTTGATGTTGACATTGGCGCCAACCCTTCTGCTGAAGGTGGTGAAGACGAAGGTGTTGATGACCAGGCTGTCAAGGTTGTTGACATCGTCGACACCTTCAGACTTCAGGTATCAGTTTATTTACAAAACAGTTTTGGCTTTGGATCGTTGCGCATTTGAATAGCTCATAGGTGCACCCGGAATATATCTTCGTCATTGACAGACGATTAGAAAACATAGAGTTATAATAGGGAGTTTCAGATTCTTTTAACACATGATGAAGAAAACAATTATTTACTTTTTATGTTCAAAACATTTGTTGGATGGGTTAAGAAATTCATCAAAAACCTGACACCGAAGTTAGACGACGATGCTGCTGCTATCTTCAAGAAGAATGTTGAGCCGGCAACCAAGTTCCTCATGTCAAAGCTCAGCGACCTTCAATTGTATGTTTTTTGCACTTTCTTGTTTTCGCACTTTGTCAATAAAGCTTAAATTACTCTCAACAAAGTCTCAGCTGTTATCTAACGTGTCGAAACATCCACCATTTGTCCGAGTCTCTTTAGTGGATATTGTGTTATCTGAGTTGCCGTGACAAATAATCACCGTGGCATAATTCATGAAAGCAACAATATTACAGAAGTTTGTAAACTCTGGTGCTTTGTTACACCTCAACCCTGCGGCCTCAGTTCAAATGTTCAATGTCACGAAATTGTAAAACTGTTGATATTGGTGACTACAAAACACTCCAGTTTAGTGGTTTAGGTTTGTTTGAGTATGTCGTTTGGGTATTTGAGAATCGAAAATAAATCTCTTTAGCGTGGTAAAGACTTAAAAAAAATTCTGATATGATGTCTTGTTTGCTGCACAGCTTTGTTGGCGAGAGCATGCATGACGACGGGGCCACGGTCTTTGCATACTACAAAGAAGGGGCAGCTGACCCAACTTTCCTGTACTTTGCTCACGGTCTCAGGGAGATAGGAGAGTCACTTTTTTTTTTCTTTTGCTGTATTGAGGAATTTCGGAAATATGTATTGCGGCGTGGCTATAACGTTTCACACTTCCTTTTGTTGTGCCTGTGCGGAAGCGTGGAGACCTCTTTGTGGGCCTCTGCAACGTCGGTATCCATTGTCCATAATAGTACGATATTTTCTGTTAGCACATATCGAGTATGAACGCTCGATCATATTTTCGGCACGTTACCGTTATCATAATCTCACATATATAGTAGAATATATTATTACCCTTGAATAGACAGTAAGCTCAACTGGCCGACCTTCTCACCAAAGCCCTTGGCCGTACTCAATTTGACGAACTTATGTCCAAGTCGGGTCTCCTCACAACCCGAGCCCCTACTTGAGGGGGGGTGTTAGCACATATCGAGTATGAACGCTCGATCATATTTTCGGCACGTTACCGTTATCATAATCTCACATATATAGTAGAATATATTATTACCCTTGAATAGACAGTATAATATATACATATTAGGTAGGATATTATAAGGCATTATATTATTACGATTGTACAGCTATTAGAGTGATTCCTTCTGTCATTAGCCTATAGACTACAGTATAAAAGTAGCATGTACGTAATTGCATGGCATCATCAATATAATACTATTTCTTTCTTCCTCTGTTTCTATATCTCTCCTTTCTATTTCTACATGGTATCAGTGTAATCTTCTTCATTTTTTCCTCTCACCATGACTGGTGCAGCCAAACAAACCAATCCTTTTAACCTTGTTAATACCGACAATCCCGCGAGTACCATATCTCAAGTGCTACTCAACGGATCAAATTACGATGAATGGGCACGGGCTTTCCGTCTTGCTCTCATTGCCAAACAAAAACTAAACGTCGTTGACGGTTCTGTCCCGAAACCCGCAGAAACTTCTGAAGACTACGGAAGTTGGCGTGCCGCCAACGCCATGGTTGTTCTCTGGCTTCTAAATTCACTCACCAAGGAACTTCGATCCACTATTTCCTATCGAGATGAAGCCAAGCCTCTTTGGGATGATATTAAGCAACGTTTCTCTGTCGGAAACGCTGCCAAAATTTATCAATTGAAATCCGATATTATTAACTGTAAACAACTTGCGATGGAGTCCATTATGACTTATTTTGGTCGCATGAAAAAAATATGGGATGACCTCAATGAATGTGTCACCCTACCTCCATGTCAGTGCAGTTCCGCGTCCCTTCATGTGACTCTTCGTAATGAAGAACGCATCCGGGAATTTCTTATGGGTCTGGACCCTAAATATACCTCCGCTCGTTCTCAGCTCCTCGGTACCGAACCCCTTCCTAATTTGAATCAAGTATACAGTCGTTTAATTCAGGAAGAAGGTATTAATTCTTACACTCACAATCCCTCTGATATTCATTCTGAACCCATGGCCTTTGCGGCTCGAGTTCACAATCATGGCCACCGCGGTTCAGGGGGAGGGAGTCGCTCTCACCGAGGGGCAGACACCAAAACTGCTCCCTCGCAGGAACATAGTGAAGGCGGCCGACCCTACTGTTTCGCCTGCAAAAGGTTTGGACATGTTGTTAGCACCTGTTTTAGGGTCACAATGAAGTTCCCCGAATGGTGGGGAGACCGTCCTCGTGAACGCATCTTTCTGGACAGCATTGATTTTTCCCAGCCTCCTCCTACTCGGGGCAGTAATGGCCGTTCTTCCGGTAGCGGACAAGCCAAAGCTCATGCCGTGACAACAGGTGCATCATCTTCACACGGTCAATCTCTTTCCACTTTTGATAACATTGATTTGAACGCCCTTGATTCCTCGGAGCTTGCCGAATTAACAAAATTATGGCATACTCGCAAGCCTCCGTCGCACCCTTCTGATCGCCTCGCTGGTAAGAATTTTCTTTCATCTTGGATCATTGATACTGGTGCAACACATCACATGTCAGGCACTCTTTCTAATTTTACGCAGCTTGTCGATATTACACCTAGTCCCGTTGGACTTCCTAATGGTGATCTCACCACCGCTACCAAATGTGGTGACATTGTTCTTTCTCCTTCTCTTATTCTTAAACGCGTTTTGTACGCACCTAATTTACATTGCAACCTTATTTCCGTTTCTCAACTTCTAATTAACGACAAATTATCCGTTCAATTTTCTCATACGATGTGTCTCATCCAGGACCGTATCTCGAGGACGATGATTGGTGTGGGTGAGCAACAAGATGGCCTATACTATTTACAAGAGGTGCGTGACATTGGTGCCTTAGCATGTTCACTTACTTCCGTCGATACACTCGAACTCTGGCATCGAAGGTTGGGTCATCCCTCTACCCAAGTTATTAATTCACTGCCTTTCATTTCTCGTACTAAGACTTCTAGTTCTTTTAATTCTCAAACATGTGACGTTTGTATTCGGGCTAAGCCAACCCGCGAACAATTTTCTATTAGTTCTAATAAAGCTTCGCATATTTTTAATCTTATTCATTGCGACCTTTGGGGACCTTATTCTCCTAATAAATCGTGTGGTTCCCGCTATTTTTTAACGATAGTTGATGATTTTTCTCGCTCTGTTTGGGTTTACTTGTTAGCCACAAAAGGCGATGCTTCTCGAAAATTAAAAGAATTCATTGTTTTAATTGATCGACAATTTGACACAAAAATAAAAATTTTAAGAAGTGATAATGGTCGGGAATTTACTTCTCTTAAAGCCTTTTACACTGACCTTGGCATTATTCACCAAACCTCTAATGTTGACACTCCTCAACAAAACGGTCGAGTCGAGCGAAAACACCGCCATATTTTGAATGTTGCTCGTGCACTACTTTTTGATGCTAACTTACCTATTGAATTCTGGGGCGAGTCCGTCTTAAGCGCAGTACACCTCATTAATCGTACTCCTACTCCCCTACTTAACAACAAATCTCCATATGAACTTCTTTTTAATAAAACCCCAAATTTTGCTTCTCTCAAAGTGTTTGGCTGTGTTTGTTACGCTCGCAATATCAATCGTTCCAAAGATAAATTTGCTAGTCGGAGTAGAAAATGTTTATTCGTTGGCTACCCTTTTGCTAAGAAAGGCTGGCGGGTTTACGACCTCGAGACCCACGGTTTTTTTGAGTCTCGGGATGTCGTTTTTCTCGAAAATCAGTTTCCTTTTCACCCTTCTGCTCCGTCCCAGTCTAGTCCGTGTACACCGTCTACTGACCCTCTCCTAGATAACTTTGATGTTGTTCCTGATGTTACTCCCATCCCCATATCAATCCCCCACTCTCCACCAGACACGCAACCCGACTCCCCGCGCGCCTCAACCCCTGGTGTCTCGGTTACACCTCCGTCTTCTCCTATCCTTACCCCTGTTATTTCCCCTGCCTCAACCCCAATTCTTTCCCCTGCCACTACCCCTGTTCTTACTGCATCCCCTGTAACACCCCCTCCCCATGTCGAACCAGCCGCTGGCCCTCATCCCCATTCCCCTCGTCAAGGTGACCGCATAAGACGGCCCAATGTTCGTCTCAATGGCTACGTTCAAGGGTCCATCAGCCCCTTCCTTCACACTACGTTTGTTCCCCCTTCAGGTACTCCTTTCCCTATCACTCGCTATATTAATTATGATAAATTTTCTCCCAAATATCGTGTTTTTCTATCGGCCGTGACAAAGGGTCACGAGCCTCATTCTTTTCAACAGGCTATGGATGCTCCCGAATGGCGCAATGCAATGCAACTTGAAATCGACGCTCTCGAAAAAAATAACACTTGGACGCTTGAGTCTCTTCCGGATGGAAAGAAAGCAATCGGGTGTAAATGGGTCTTCAAAATTAAATATCATGCGAATGGCACAATTGAGCGTTATAAAGCTCGTCTCGTTATTATGGGTAACCGTCAAGTTGAGGGCATCGACTATACGGAAACCTTTGCTCCAACCGTCAAATTGGTTACGGTCCGCACCCTTCTTTCCATTGCTGCCGCCAAAAGTTGGGAAGTCCATCAAATGGACGTTCACAACGCCTTCCTCCACGGTGATCTCCACGAAGAAGTCTATATGAAACCGCCACCCGGGTTCAATAAAGATTCCCTCGGCCGTGTTTGCCGTCTCCGCAAATCCTTGTATGGCCTACGACAAGCCCCTCGATGTTGGTACGCAAAACTCGCTTCCGCACTAAAAATCTATGGTTTTCAACAATGTCCCTCCGATCATTCCTTATTTTCACTTGCTCGTGGTCCAGACGAATTACACGTCCTTGTCTACGTTGATGATCTTGTTATTTGTGGTAATTCTACTACCGCTATTACTGCATTCAAAAGCTATCTAAGTTCTTGCTTTCACATGAAGGATCTTGGGCCTCTCAAATATTTTCTGGGCATCGAAGTCGCTCGGAACAAAACCGGTATTTTTTTATCTCAACGCAAATACGCGCTGGATATTCTCACTGACACCGGCCTACTTGGGTCCAAACCAGCCCATATTCCCATTGAACCGAACCATAAACTCGGGCTTGCCTCCGGTCCACCTCTCCGCGATCCCCAGCCCTATCAACGACTCGTCGGCCGTCTCGTCTATCTCACCATTACAAGCCCGGAACTTACCTACTGTGTCAATCTCCTTGCTCAATTCATGCATGCTCCGAAACAAGCCCATTGGCAGGCAGCCCTTCAAGCTGTCCGTTATCTAAAAACTCGTCCTGGGCAAGGGATCATGCTTCACGCCCACAATGATCTTCGTCTTCGCGCTTATTGCGACGCCGATTGGGCAAGTTGCCCCGTAAGTCGTCGGTCCCTTACCGCTTATCTTGTCTTTCTTGGCGACTCACCCATATCGTGGAAAACTAAGAAGCAAAGTACCGTCTCCCGATCCTCCGCTGAAGCCGAGTACCGTTCAATGGCCTACACCACTTGTGAACTTAAGTGGCTGATTAGCATTTTGTCCTTCCTCCGGCTCCCTCATATCACCCCTATCTCTCTTATGTGTGATAGCCAATCCGCCTTGCACATTGCCCGCAATCCCGTGTTCCACGAACGCACCAAACATATAGAAGTGGATTGTCATCTCATCCGCGATGAGATAACTAAAGGTACCATCCAGCCAAGCTACGTCAACACCAAAGCTCAACTGGCCGACCTTCTCACCAAAGCCCTTGGCCGTACTCAATTTGACGAACTTATGTCCAAGTCGGGTCTCCTCACAACCCGAGCCCCTACTTGAGGGGGGATGTTAGCACATATCGAGTATGAACGCTCGATCATATTTTCGGCACGTTACCGTTATCATAATCTCACATATATAGTAGAATATATTATTACCCTTGAATAGACAGTATAATATATACATATTAGGTAGGATATTATAAGGCATTATATTATTACGATTGTACAGCTATTAGAGTGATTCCTTCTGTCATTAGCCTATAGACTACAGTATAAAAGTAGCATGTACGTAATTGCATGGCATCATCAATATAATACTATTTCTTTCTTCCTCTGTTTCTACATCTCTCCTTTCTATTTCTACATTTTCTGCTTTGCTCTCATGATTTTACTCTTGGACTCCTTCACAAAAGGCGGTATACTATTATAATTGTAAACATTTATAAAAATCTTATTTCACCTTTATTCGATGTAGGACATGAGTTTGTAGCCTAATTTCTTTCTCCATACCTATCATTTAATTTAACCTTTTGCCAAAAACTAATTAGACAATTAGATAAGGTCACTGAAATTTGATGAAATTAGATAATTAGCGTTTTGGCGAAGAACTTCAGCAATATCTAGAGTCGGTATCTTCAAAACTAAATTGTCCACGAAAAGGTTTATTAATTTCGTCAAAGTTAAGTTTTTTTTGTCACGAGGAATGTGCAGCCGCTACCTTTGGTGCGCTCTAGCCTCTTGGTAAACCCTCGGGTATACGTAATAGCCTATAAATCACGATAAGCCGTTCGGGGTTGACAGGCTCGAAATCTAGAAAGCATAGCCTCAGACCATAAATACTCCACAAGATTGCCCCTGGAGAGGCTTGAGCTCGAGACTCTTGGGAATTTAACCCAAGTTTGTGTACGTGAAACCGATAAATTGATAATTTTGGGGTTCAATGGCCGCCCATGGGCCATGGCTTCAGAGAGGGCCGTTACCCGTTGTTGTGCCATGCTGGTAGAGCTTATATAATAGTTTCTTGTGCAAGTCATTGCGAATTTGCGACCCTTTTAATAAATCAGAATCACTAGACAGGATTGTCAAAGATGTCAAAAATTGTATGAAATGTAGATTGAGAACTATGAGTCAAAATAGTATTGTAGTAAAGGAGAGGATTTGGCTAGAAAATCATCGATTATTGTAACATGCTTAATCCTCCTTTGGAATTGTCTTTGTAATGGTTTTATTATCTTAATCAAAACCTTGCCTTTTAGAAAAAAAAAAGATGTTACAATATATTTGAATCAAATGATAAATTAGAGGTTGTATACATACTTTTTTATACTCCCTCCGTCCCGATCATTTGTTTACCTTTGTTTTTGGCACAGTTCTTAAGAAAATGGTAGGGGGCCATTTGTGGTGGTCTTTGGTGGATGACAAGTGGACAATAGTCCCATTGGGACAACAAATTACTCATAGAAAACAATCTCAATATAGAAAGGTAAACAAATGAATGAGACACCCTAAAATGGAAATGGTAAACAAATGACCGGGACGGAGGGAGTATTTGTTAATAAAATTTATTTATTTTCTTATTTTGTATTTCAGTTATCGCAATACAAAATCTATGGTTACACTATGTAAAGAAGTATAATAAAAAATTTAAGCACACTCGCAAACTTTATGAATAACTCAACATATTTATAAACTTTATGAATACCTTAACATGTTTGTGAAGCAACTCAAAAATACTTTGTACATATGCAGATCTTCACTTATATTTATAATACAAACTCTCATTTGTGATGCGTGATAAGTTTGTGAGGAAAAATATGATCATTTTATGTGATAAATAAAATTAAGAATGATTACTTTTGTTAGAAACTGATCATATATCCTCCGTCATAATTTATGACTTATCATTAGGGAAATCTAGTGTAGTTAGTTATTTACATTAAATTGTATGATCCATCAACTAATCTAAAAGTTGATAAACTAAGAAAAGTTTGAATTCTATTAAATTATTGATGGTAATAAAAAATTTCTAACTTTCCGATTTTTGTAAACATAAAGTTCTCTATTCCAAATAGTTTTCATGTCCTAATATCCTACTTTAATTTATTGTATAGTATTTCCTAAAATCTTTTATGTACAACTCCTACCATATTTCGAACACCTATAGGACAGCTTATATAGTTGTATAAATACTTGAAACAATGCGTTTGTAAGTTGCCAAGCATATACTCTCTGTCTCCTTGTCCCTCTGCTTAAACTTTGAGAACTTGTCTCATCAAAACACAACACACACATCTGCCTGCAATTCTGCAATCATGCTTGTTTATCAGGATAAGCTTTCTGGTATGTTCTCTCGACATAATTAATATACTGCGTTTGTCTTCTAATATACTTATGTTTGGTTATTTAGGTGACTATGATTAATGAATTAATATACTGCGTTTGTCTTAATTGCATGGTTTATTAGGGTTATTATTATTATTCCATCTGTTTATATGGATTAAGTCTGCAGGCAACATAATAGGTACTCATCAGTAGTCTGGTACTCTGAGTAAGCCAGTTTTACACAACGATAGTCTAAAAGGAATCCAAATATAACAATAACGATAGTAGTCGGTAAAAGTAGTTATTAAAAGAACGTAAGGTCGTCTTACATAAGAATTTATGAATTGGTTTGGTATGCTATTTTTTTTATAAACAAAATGTGTTAAATTTGTTGAGCGCTTAAAAAAGGAGTTTAATTATGATTATAATGTTAAGTTACATGTTTTGGGCTACACAGAAGGTTATTTGCTTACCTTTTTATATTTGGAAAGTTTACTGTGAATAATTTAATTACTCAATAGACTTTTGTCCACTAGTCATCCTCTAAGTAAAACCACGGGTCCATTAAGTTAAACGAATAACCGGGACGGAGAAGGTTTAATGTTAAGTTACATGTTTTGGGCTACACAAATTAGCATTAAAGACGGAGGGAGTATAATGCTTAAGACGGGTCAAATACATACCAAATTGTACTCTTAGTTAGTTAGTTTATTGGGTTTTGAACATTTCATCTGTCTTTGTTAATGCTTTCGACTAATCACAAGTTCGCAGGATTAGATTTAGGTTTTTCATCTTTTGGGTTATCGACTGTTGATGAAATTAATCTCGTTTTAAGATGTGTTGCCTGATTTGAAATTTTCATGTATTTTCCGGGTATTTGATTGTTGAACTTATTATTGTGTGTAGGCGATGAGCTGCTCTCGGATTCATTCCCCTACAATGAGTTATTTGAGGGAGTTCTGTGGGAAGTAGAAGGAAAGGTAATACTCGTATCGATTATTCTCTAAATTTACCATGTTATGGATGCTAATGTTTGATGCAGTGACTAATCAATTACGAATGCTCTATGATTTTTCTACAGTGGGTCATTCAAGGAGCTGTTGATGTTGACATTGGCGCCAACCCTTCTGCTGAAGGTGGAGAAGACGAAGGTGTTGATGACCAGGCTGTCAAGGTTGTTGACATCGTCGACACTTTCAGACTTCAGGAACAACCTGCTTTTGACAAGAAAACATTTGTTGGATGGGTTAAGAAATACATCAAAAACCTGACACTGAAGTTAGACGATGATGCTGCTGCTATCTTCAAGAAGAATGTTGAGACGGCAACCAAGTTCCTCATGTCAAAGCTCAGGGACCTTCAATTGTATGTTTTTTTGCAATTTCTTGTTTTCGCATTTTGTCAATAGCTTAAACGACTATCAACACGAAGTCTCAGCCGTTAACTAACTCAGACAACCACCGTGTCATGATTCATGAAGGCAACAATATAAACACAAGTTTTAAACTTTTGTGTTTTGTTACACTTCAAACCTAAAACTGTTGATACTGGTGACTTCGAAACAATCCAGTTTAGTGGTTTAGGTTTGTTTGAGTATGTTATTCGTGTATTTGAGAATCGAAAATAGATCTCTTTAGCATGTTAAAGCCTTTAAAAATTTCTGATATGATGTTGTATTTGCTGCACAGCTTTGTTGGCGAGAGCATGCATGATGACGGGGCAACAGTGTTTGCATACTACAAAGACGGTGCAGCTGACCCAACTTTCCTGTACTTTGCTCACGGTCTCAGGGAGGTCAAGTGTTAGGGATGAGCTATATGTCTTCGTAGGAGGCGCTTGTGTTATACTTCAATTCTAGTTCTTTTGCTAAGTAAACTTAATGCGTTATAACGTTTTGGTGACGGCCACATTGTGTAGCCTCTCTTCGCGAGTCACTTTTTTTTTTCTTTTGCTGTATTGAGGAGTTCCGGAAATATGTATTGCGGCGTGGCTATAACAATTATTCAATTTAAGTTCCTTTCTCCATACCCAATCATTCAATTTAAGTTTTTGCTTAACAATTAGATAGGCGTTTCCCAGTAACTAATTAGACAATTAGATATGGTCACTTTAATTTGACGAAATTACACAATTACCGTTTTGGCGAAGAACCATTCAGCAATAGCTGGTTGGTAACTTCAATACAAACTTGTTCCCGGAAAAGGTTTATTTAATTTCGTCAAATTTCAGTTATTGTTGTTCTCACTGTTTGTGTACATCAAATCAAAAAATTGATAATTTTGGGTTTCAATGGCCCATAGGCCATGGGTCGAGAGAGGGTCGTTACCCGTTGTTGTGCCATGGTAGAACAGATATGGAAACTAGAAGTGTGTAGGGGTTCAATAGTTTCTTAGCGCTGGTTTGGTTGCCCCACTTAAATCATGGAAATTGAAAAATCCCATGAATTACAAAATTGAGAATTGTTTCGTTCCCCATTTTTTGGCATAATGTAGGAATTCCAAACTCCGCGGAGTTTGGAGTTATATTCCAATGGGCAACCAAACAAACACTTAGTAAACAGAGGGCAAAAAGCCCGCTTCAGTTTTGTTACGTTTTATTCTTGAGGGGCAAAGTATCAAATAGACATCAGAAACGTAGGTGGTTGGGTTGGGTGGGTCAGTGGAAATGAGAGATGAAAGAACGACAAAATAGAGCATCGCCGAGAGATGAAAGATAGGAAGAAGATAAAGAACGGAGTTTGATGGATTGCAAGTGGATTCGTCGGAGGTAGTTGAATTGGGTGGGTCGGGAAGGGAAGTAACTAGGGAAGCAAGTGTGGGAAGGAGTCTTGCCGACGGTAGTGATGAAGGTGGTAGGCTCAACCGTCGTCTAGTGGCATGCAAAATCTAGAATGTGCTTAAGTGCAGTTGCCGATAGCCGCCAAAATAGAGATGCAGGGCACAGTGGTCAACATTATTACCGAAATCATCTAGAATATGGAATGGCGTTTCACCTTGGGAGTCCAAGGAAGCAATGGTTTTAATAATACTCCTTTGTTTATACACAGTCTCATTGAAGACGGATCTTCGGCTGAAGACTTCTCGCAAAGAGCCAGTGGGAGGGAAAGTGAGAGAGAGAGAGAGAGAGAGTGTGTGTGCTTCCACTTGGCCTCCCATTTGCTCTTTGTGAGAGGTTTTCAGCTGATGTCCGTCTTCAATGAGACTGTCCAAATAGTTGAGTGGGTAGGAACATCTATCTTTTACCACCGACCAAAGAAAATTACCAATGCCAAACTACCAATCATGCCAACAAGAACAAGAGAAAACTAGTCAATAACGACCTAATCCACATTTAACTAAACCCACAAGTAAACCAGAAAATCAAAGTCAAACCAAAATACAAATTTATCATGAATTGTGACGCAATCAACCCGAGTCTGATGAACTCAATTAGACATCATAAATAACCATTGATCCAAAATGCCAGGCTTACCAAACTAAATGAAAAAGTGGCAGCAAACCGCGCACAGCAACAACAGTGTGTAGTGCCACAACCGAGGTTGCTGTAGTGAAAATTGGAACAGAATTTACCTTTACTTTAAAAACTCGTTTTCAGCAGTGACTCGCTAAAATTCATTGACTAAGTGAATAAACATTAAATTATTTTGTTTTGTTTTATGTAAAGCCATAGAAAAAAAATGGATCATCTGCCGTGGCCGGTGGGACACAAAATGGACATACATGGCTCCCGCCGATCTTCGTCCTGCAAATTCAATCCAAACACATCCAGTCATTAACTATCATATTAATGTCAAAAACAAGGTACATATGTGGATATACCAAAAGAGCTATTAATAGCCAATAGTATTACATTTATACATCTACTTTGCCAAAAGCCCGACTAAAATACGATCACCTACAGACTAGTAAAGATGCGACAATGAAATGGAATGCAATTTCAGTAATTATAAATTCACATTGGACATTAACCCAGCCATTCTAGAACATAACACTTATAAAGTAAAGCGTCTACCTTCTCTGGTTCTAGTTAATAGTTCAGTTTTCTTCAAATCGATATGGTAAGATCAAAAGCATACCTCTAAGGTAGTAATAGAGACATGGCAACTGGTAAGGTTCAGCATAAGCTAGATGTAATCACGGTATTAGATCTCCGTTTGAGAATTTCTCTCAGAACCAGTTGTCACAGCAAAGCTTAACTATTGATGTGCCAGCATTGCAGCCTACACTGCCTCGTAATCTGGTAAGAGGAAACCTTCCCTCAAAATCTGAGTGAGTCTCTTCCTGGAGCCCAAACCAGCCTAAAGCTCAAACAAGAAGGATAAGAATAGTGTAGCAATACCAATGAGTCTTGTGGCAATCGATAGTATTCACACAAGTTTCAACCACTGATAGATTACTCGCATATCATACACATCACTTTAAGTATCCTACATATCACAAAATCATATTTGGTCAGTATGTAAAACCTATCTCAATTTTGGTAAATCTGGTCAGCCGGTGAACCCATCTCAATTTTATCGATCACAACAAAGCACTTCTACTTATGGCACCTCATCTAAGATCCAGGTCTGCTCTCAAACGAACAGCAAGAAAACAATGACAACAACAACAAAGCCTTCATCCCAAATTAATTTGAGGTTGGATCAGAGAGAGATGCCAAAAGGAGCGCATTTGTTTCAGATTTGGCTAAATTGCATCATTCCAGATAAAATAGAGGAAAGATAAAAAGAAGTGGAGCATAAGAAAACACAAGACAAGTATAATGCCAAAATAATTTGCATATGAGAGACTGAGAGTTGCAAGGCTTCTAACATAATAACTAATAGAAATACGAGATAGTCATGATTAATTGACGTTATATCTTAATTAATCACCAGATTAATCACACAAAACAACCTCAGAATACCAAAGGTTTTCATGATTCTGTTTTACTTAACATTGCTCAAAGAGCCCACAATATCACAAAGGAATTTTGGAACTCTGCCCTTACCAGAACTCCAGAAGAGCAAGAATACAAACATTGTACTCCGTACATAACTAAGCCCATCATCCCAATCCTCAAACAAGAAGGGTAAGATAGCGTGGAAATATAAAATGTGTTCAACAGTAATATACACATAAGTTTTAATCACTTACAATACTCTCAAGGCATTTAAACATAATAGAAATCACAAAATGATGCCAAATGCGGAATCAACAAAGGAAGTATGAAAAAGCAGCTTTCTGGTTAGCATGTAAACCAATCTCAATTCTATCATCTACTAATTGCACCTCAAAATCTCAAATAAGACTCACCAAGTACTCGTAAGAAGTACGTGTACTTACAGCACGAAAACCAAGCATTTCTTTCAAAAGAATTGTGATCAGTCTGGCTATATGAAGAGAGAGAGAGAATCTAAAAGAAGCGCATTTGTTTCAGATTTTTTTTTTGGCTAAGTTGCATCATTCCAGACAGATTTAAGGGGGGGGGGGGGGGAAATGGCCTATAAGAAAAATAAAACAGGCATAATGTAACCCATTTGAACTTGCACTTTCAGCTAAAAAATTATAAAATTAGTTATGAGATAGGTTGCGTTTGGTTGGAAAAAGGTATATATCGCAGATGTGAGACATCTGATATAAGAGCAAAATCAAATTGTACTACTATAATATTTCAAGCATTTATCCCATTTAAGTACTATTGCACCTAATAATTGCAGAAAGAAGTAAACAGTCTTGAATTTACAATGAACCTCAAGTTAGTGCACTGGGACTGAGTCAAGTGAAACTCAGCTGTTCTCCACTGGCAGAATAGAAATGCATACCTTCACATCCCATCAAAACAAAGAAAATTGAGTGGCTTGTGTTTGTTGCAGACAACATCTAAATACTTTGATCACAATGATAAGCAGGTGCTTGAAAATTATCATGGGTGACGATAATATAAACTGCAATAAGGAGGTCATGGGGTGTGTGTTTCCTCCAATATAGAGAGACTTTATGTTGGTAAAAGTATACAACATCTCATGACAACTTATAGGTTTTACAAACAAAAAGAACTCTAAAAGGCATGTCCTGTAGATGCAAACATAAGAAGAACCGTCTGTGTATTCGTGAGACATAAGAGAGTAGTATGCTTACTCTAGGAACAAAAACTGCATAACAAATCATTAGTAACAAACACTCACCCTATAAATAAATTACTCTATTATTCAAGCAATAGACCAATGAGTACGGGATTACAGAGGTATAACTACTTTTATTTACATTCATTATTCTCTAAACTAGTTTCATGACTCAAAATTTTATAATGATACAAGTGTTGAACCGAGGAATTCTTGCAGTGTTGCAAGTTGATGCAATGTGACAAAAGCAGATAAAATTAAATCCTTAAGACCTCAATTTAAAAAACAAAATAAGGGAAGAATAATGAAAGAGGATGAGAATATTTATAAACCAAAGTAGAATAGCTAGTAGCTCACCTGTATGTGAAGGCTCTTTTAAACTTGTAATATGCAAGGAATTTTTTTGTAAATAGACAACTCTTCAAGCGTACCAGACTACCAGCTGTGTTACCAGATCTCGTTTCACCACCGCATTCTGGCAAATCATATTATGCCATTCAAAAATGACCAACAACTAGCTTAGAAGTGCCATCCATTAGCACGCCAGTACTTCCTTGCATTTTCACTGGCACGAGCTCGTCTTATCTTTAGGAAAAGCTTATAAGCTATATCCGATTTATCGAAAGCAAGCAGTTTGTTGTTAAGTTTGCTATAAATGAGCCTGCTTGGACAGAATCCTTTCCGGAGGGCCTCCTCCATAACAAAAACAGCAGTGTCAAGCTGTCCATTGTTACATAACCCATTTACAACATATTCATAGACATCCATATCAGAAGAATGCCCACACTCTTGCATCTCATTCCACAAGTCGAGAAGCATTGCACATTTACCAAACCGAGAAAGCCGCATGAATAACAGCTTATAAGCAGTCACTGATATTTTACAGCCATATTTCCTAGCACTTTTATAAAGCATCATGGCAGCATGTGGTGGGCCAAAGCTACATAAAGGCTCGATGAACGAAGTTACAACCCCAGGGGTCGGAGTGACTCCATGATGCAACATTTTATCAAACATTTCAAGTGCATCTGCCACTTTTCGGGCCTTTATCAAACCACTAATTATGCATTTGTATGTATCCAAGTCTGGTGCACAATCATTGTTTAACATATCTTGGTAATAAATCATGCACTCACCAAAATCCTCCACAGAGACAAAGTTAGCAATCATTGCATTATAAACTCTTACATCAGGGCGACAACTTTCACCTTTCATGCTCTTAAAAATTTTAAGAGCATCATCAACCTGACCAGCTCTACCCACACACTCAATAACACTACTATAAGTCCTACAATCAGCACAAAACCCATCATCGACCATTTCCTTCAAACACTTCTCCATCTCACCGACCTTCCCTAACCTCGCCCACCCACCAATAACCACATTATAACCAACACAATCAACCACCACTTTCCCTTTCATCGAATGCAACAAAGAATTCGCAATACCCACATGAGACCGCTTGCACAAACACCTCAACAACACATTAAACGCCTCAGTATCACGCTTCATCCCAAACGCTTCCAACTCCGCAAAAACCTCCATAGCCCTCGACAAACGACGAGACCTAACAAAACTATCCATCACAATCATAAGCGTGTCACAACTTGGAACAACCCCCTTGTTGGTCATCTCCCTAAACTTCCCCACCATAAAATCAAAAAACTTTCTCCTTCCTAACGCTTTTATAACCACATTATACACCCCCACATCTCTACCGACACCGGGTTGCTTAACAACCCAATCAAAAAACATTATCATAGCTTCACCCCCTAAATTCCCTCTATCTAAAACCCTAGAAACAACATCAACATTAACTTCAGAATCACCCAAAGCAGCAGATAACGCATTTTCAATCGAAGCTTTACCCTTAAGTTTTTGTATAAACACCCCTCGTAATTTATCTTCAATTGGAAGAAACCCATCTGGAGAAGACTTCTTAATTAAGGTTTGATTTCCAATCGAGGGTGTAATCGAATTCGGGAAGTATAAATTAGGTATTGTGGTACGACGAATCGGCAAAAGATTAGACAGTTCGTTGAGGATTTGAGACTCGTCCGCATTAGGGTTAGGGTTAAGGTTAGGGTTAAGGTTAGGGCTGATTTGATTTGAATTAATAGAAGTAATTGAGGTAGAAAATGGAGAAAAGAAGAAAGAGAAATGAAGGTACCTGGAATGTTTGATGGAAACGATGAAGCGTAGAGGAGAAACCGCCATGGAAGAGTAGGAAAGCAGGTAACATTAATTCAGTAAGTAGGGTTACATTTTTTGCGGCGGAAATGCGATTCCGCCATTAATGTTTACACACACATGGTTAAGCTCTTAATGTAGCGGCAAACCCTAATTAACCAGCTCTCATTAGTCATTACCCTAAGATGATGATTTATTGATTTATCATTTATATGTTCAATGTAGGCGTGGCACGCGGGTTAGTTTGGTAGCACCAAAACGGACACGAATACGTTGTTTAAATGTAATAAAACTAGTTTTAAACCCGTGCAAATTGCACGGGTATGCTATTTAAGATTTTGTTACAATAAGGAATTATAAAAATCTGTGACAATTTGTATATTTAATTAATTATATTCTTTTAAATTTAATTATCTTTAGATAAATTTTTAAAGTAAAGCAGTAAATATCCATACTTTTTTGTTTTAACAATTTTAGACGTAATAATTGATTTATAAATTTCATTTGTAATTAGCATAAATGATACGTCTTGCATAGTGCATACTTATACGGAACACAAATTTTTAAACTCATTTTTCATTTAGTCAAACCCGTGGACGAAATAAAATGGAAATTTTAACCCGTGCATATTCAAAGTGAGAATTTGTACATGCATGTGCATAATTATTTATAATTTTTAAAAACCGTATCGGATATACAACAACTTTATAATTAAAACTGTGTATTATAATATAAGCATATATCAAAACCGTTTTGTATATATTTGTTGTCCTCGACAATTGACAAATAAATTCTCCATATCAAAACCGTTTTGTATATATTAGAAGTGTAAATATAAATATTAGGCCTTATAAGTCTCCATGATATTTTCATGCTTCTGGGTTGGTTCTTATTATTCTAGGTGTATATTCTCAATTTGTATATTATCATAAAAAGTAAATATTATTATGGTGCATAATATTAAACATTAAATATTATGTGCGATAATAATATTTACTTTTTATAATAATATATAGTTTAATATATTTCTAGTATATATTGGAAATAAAGTCTGAGAATGCAGACTATAATGACGATGGACATCATGCATTAAATATAATTAGGATCATTGTTGTATCATAACTGGTATAAATTTGAAAATTGTATTGGATTTTTATTATTTATATGTCATCATAGAAAATGTATAATTGAAGCTAATGTATTTTTATTTGACCAATTGTTAAGTTGTGGAATGAACAATGAAGAAAGTGTTGTAATGATTTAATCGAATTGTTAAATATTCAAACTCGTGATGTTCTCATAGAAATATATAATAATTAACAATTAAAAATTAAATGATAATATTAAATCTTTCAAATTTTTTTATTAAAATATACTCCCTCTATTCAAGTCCAAACACAACATTTCTCTTTTACACGTTTGCTTATGCACGAATTGTAACGTAAATATCTCGAGTTTTACTTTATAAAAAAATATAAAAATTTGATAATTTTATTGTACTTATAAAGGTGAATCAAATAAGATCCCACATGACCATATTTTATCTTATTGTAAGAAATCGTAAAGATTCTCTTCACTCATGAATAGTGTCAAAAAAAGAAATGTTGTATTTGGACTTGAATTGATGGAGTAAGACACTGTAAATAACTTTACGTATAAAAAATGGTATACGTAATCCATTTATATACGTTACCTAAACAAACAATTAAAATAAGACACATTCTCCTATGAGACGGTTTCGCAATACTATTATTTTAGAAACTCTCTCATAAGTTGTAGTTACTTTTCCCCATATATTTTCCCCCCTTTTTGTTGTTACTTATCAGTGTCTTTTATTAATTGTCTTACGATGTTCTTATTTTGAGGAGTTATTGCTTGATACCTACTCACAAGGCTGAATGTTTTTGCAATTACGACCCACTTATCAATGATTTTAAATAGTGTTCCTTATTAGCTAATGCTTCATAACAAAATTGTTCAAAATAGTAATTTGTTAATTATTTTAAGAGTATGTATTTTGTAAGACAGTCTCATACTATAAATATATTGCGAGACTACTAATAAAAGACACCAATAAGCAAATAATTAAAGAGGGAAAAATAAATAGCAAAAGTAACTACTTATTATGTGGGAGGTCTTATATTAAGAGCACTTGGTCTCTCTTAAGATGGATATATCCGTCTTAAGAGTAAAACGACAAATACAACACCATTTGTCTAGATAAGACAATTATTTTCCCGGTATTTAGAAACTGTTATTTTGTCATGTCCTAATTTGACTCGTCTTAAACTTAAGACGATTAACCCGTCTTAAATGAGAATTTGTGTATTAAGAATGTTGTGAAACTCTCTCAAAAAAGTTAAGGACCGTCTTATACAAAAATTAGAGACCGGTTCATATTATATGAGAGTAGTACTTTCATAATTGATTCGGGATTACATTTTGGATTTGGCCCACTGTAAGGCCTCACATATAGACATATAGTAGTATAACATTAATTGACTCCTTAACCTTATTTTATTCCTCCCTCACATCTGCCGCACACCATGACACCAACTCCATTTTTCCATCTCTTTCCTTCCGTTTCTCTCGTTCCTCCCTCCTCTTCATTATTCTAAATTTTTACCAAAACTAATACATATTAAAATTAAATTATTAATTATCCAATAACCTAATTCCCTCCTTTCTTTGTTATTTTGAAAAATGTCAATTGATTAAGTTTATGGTGAAGATGGTCCAAAATCTATTTATTGAAGCATTGTGTATTGTATGAAGAGAAGATTATTAATAATATCAGTTTTCAACCTTTATTCATCTTCAAGTTTGTATGGAGTATAGCCTTAAATCCGGTTTGAAGATTTTTTATATTTTATTTATAAAAGCAATTGCATGTATGCCCACCGAAGTTATCTTGAACTCTTTGAACGGATTTTTCGTTTTAAAGAGTTTATCGTTGTAGATCTAAAATTTCTGGTTTGATTTTCACGCAAAATTATTTTTCCGAGCACATTTATATCCTTGAATTTTTATCCGAGAAATATACTTGTTAAATTTACTAAATGTAGTTTAAACATTTTTTCATTTACTTTTACATTTTTTATGTTTCTCTTTCATTAATTTCTGTATTATGAAGATTTCTAATTTATTTTAAAAAATTACTCGAATTATATATTTACTTGTTTCTTAGCCATTTTAATTTATTTAAATACTATGTATTTTGTAATAATTGAACAATTTGGGAATTGAACTATTAGCCATGAACAATAATGAACCTGCTCTAATTAATTCCCAAACAGAACATGGCCCTGAAAATCAGGAAATAAAAAATTGCTTTTTGACCAGTTGACTTTCAACCACAGGCTGACACGTCAGCTCTGTGGTTGTTCCTTTCTTAAATAAAGATATTTATTTTTTATAGTTATAAACCTATGATATATATTTTATAGTTAAACGTGCACTCCTATTTTTGTAAAAGTATTTAATATTAAATTTTACTTTTACTATAACTCATTTTCATTTTCCAATTAAACTCATTTTCTAATCAATTTGAACCAACATCTTATTCCTCATCTAAAATAATATCATTCACCCCCAATTCCACCTACAAAAGCTAATTGAGTAGTGGTCTTATTATTGTATATAGAAAGGGAGTAGTTCGAGTAAGACTCCAAAACCGCAATGCTTTAAGGAGGCCTATAAAGACCACACATCTAGCTCGAAATAGCAGACACAAAACCAATCGGAAGACGCATATACTTCTTCATCTAAATCTCCGTGTAAAACAGCATTATGGCTGGACATGGAGCGCCTAGTTTTAGAACCAACAATAGCAAGAAAAGTATATATTATAGTCATTTTAGCAAAAAGAGAAAATGTTTCATAATAATCGACCTCTTCAATTCGATTTGATGATCACTGAAGGCAATCAATTCAATCTGACTTTAAGTCTCTCAATAGTAGAATTATAATTTTTATTTTTTGTATATTCATCTTTGTTGTCAGAATCCTGATTCGATCTTACCGTTCTACGATTTTACGATCCAAAAACGCATGGCCGTTCCCAGATCTTACGATTCTATTATGGTTGTAGAATCTTACGATCCTATTCTTTTGAAAATTCCTAGAGTTAGGATCATAATAAGATCCTACGATACTACGATTATACGATCCGATTTTATAATAAAAGAATAAATATATATTTTATATAATGACATTGTAAAATATGAATCTTGTATAAGTTGTATAATCATGTGCATACAATGACACATAAATTATTAATCGGTTAATATTTATGGAAAAATATTAATAAATATGTATTTTGATCATCAATTTATGTATTTACCAAATAAAAACCTATATTTAGTGGGTTCGTAAAATCTTACGATCCTACTATCCGATCCTACCTGCCCCATCGATTCAAAGTAGAATCCCGATCCTGACAACATTGATATTCATTAACTCTCACGAACCTTCGTACCAGGGTGAAGTGTCTCCATAGTCCAAGAACCATTTTCTTCAAGTGCGCGTATTTGAGTCTCTATGGTCGCACGCCAACCTGCATCTTGAACAGTTTCTTTGAACGAGCAAAATTCATGATTTGTAGTAAGTGTGCCAAGAAATGCACGATGAGTGTCTGGAAATTTTCTCAATTTTCATAATGAGCTATAGATACGAAGTACCTTGGGGTGGAGTGACAATGGTAACACGGGACATACTTAATACCTCGGGGTGGAGTGACAATGGTACCCCGCATAGTAGTTTCAATAACATAGTCTTTGAGATCCGCAGAAATGTGGACATGCCACCCACGGACACATTCACAAGCGGCGGTCACCACAAAAGGTGTGACTAGATCATTTTAGCTCGGTCGTTCGTCTCGGTGGATCTTAAATCGAGCAAATTGTGATTGATAGAGTCAACAATAAGCAACTAAGGATACTTGGACACCATACGAATCGGCTTTATACCTTGGATTGAAGAGTTTTAATTTATACCCTCACCCATGATGAAAAAACTACTCCAAAATTTAAGGAGATGAATGTATGATGCAAGCTTAAAACGACAACTTAATTTTTTATACTCCTATTTATTATTTCTAAATGTAAAAATCTATACAAGCCTACTATATAAACAAGAGCATGCACTTTACCCTTGAAGGATTTCTAGCGACGAGGCAAAGAGAATTACATCTCACAAATGAGCACAATTTTAACTGCTTCTTTGTCATATATGGGATCATGCGATTGCCCTATGCACAACTTAATGATACTATTGCCCTTTTACGTGGTAAAATAAATCACGTTCAAAGTTGACATAGATATTAAAAATATATAAAGACTCGCTCCTCTTATCATTTTATGTTTTGAATGACTCTCGACTTTAGACGTGGTTTACTCATTAAGACATTTTTTTGAGTATTATAAAAACTACTCTGTATTTACTAAGTTACAGGCTAACAGTCATGTTTGTCAAAAACCCGAAATTCGATATATTTTTTGAAAAAAAAAAAATAACAATCTTGTACATTGAATATTTTAAATTGCTGAAAAAACAAAAAGTTTTGAATATTTTTTTAGCTTGTTATTATATTTTCCATCTCTTTTTTATTTTTTATATTTTTTGTCATCAAAATTTATTATTCTGAATTTTGATTTTATCTCAACTAGCTAGAAAAATATTTTTAATATTTTTTCTAATTTGTGTTAACATTTTTAATCTTGATTTTTTTTTTAAACCTTTTTTTTTGTATAAGCATAACCAATTTTACTTTTATGAGAAATAATAAATTAAATTTTTCGTGACGTTTTGCATAAGAGGTGTAATTTCACTTATTGTGTAACTTAATGAGGACTCATCACTACATAGTAAAGAAGCTTAATTACCACTTTCGCGAATCCGAAAGGTTGATTTATCTTTTACTTTCATCTTGTGCGAAGTTGGGTTGTTACTGTTCTGATTTACTGATCACTAACTTCTAACACTACATGATAACCAATATGTAAATTGACAAATGCGCCTATTAATTTCTAATACTGCATAGCAGATTATTTGGGATGTTTATCTGTATATTCTTGTTTTGAAGACATTGTTGTATATCGGTATACAATTATTACAATTACAAACTAGTAATTGCAAGGCTATAAATGACGGAAATAAAATAATATAAGACGGTGTTTATCAACCCAATCGAATCACGCAAGAGAACGTTTTCCTTAGAGTATTTCGACCCTATTAGCCTTTGGGTATCACGAAATCTCTATAGGATAAGACGATTTTTCTTTGTCTAAGGCAAGAACAAAGATCTATTAAAAAAGAGAGTTTTCTTGTGTTTATGTTAATGCAAAATCTGAAAAGTTATAGTGATATCTCATCACTCTTTCTCGTATATATATATGAATACTCATGGATAAGTACATGGTAAATAACCCAAGAACTACCGTCATTGGGTTTCATTTGAAATCAAATAATAAAACCGCGCGAAAAACAAAACATATACCTTGAACACTACAACCCTGATCGGGGTTTTGGTTATATGGGTATATTTAACAATCAGAGACTTTCAGACACTCAATCCCGATCGGGGTTATGCAACCCCGATCGGGGTTATGCCTCTCTTGTTTTATATGCGTAAAACACTAAGTATAACACTTAGTAAAACCGAGTATAAACTCAACACAAATAACGAGTTGATATAAATATACAATAAACTCGTCATTTCCTTATCCATTACAACCATGAACTCGATATACGATTACATGAGCATACACTCCGTATTCCCGACTCACATTATATCCATTACAAGCTCAAACCGATTTTGACTTGAAAACCCGAATGCACTTAAATGACCAAGTGATCAAAATCACCAACATTCCTCCCCCATTTAAGTGTATTATTCCTTGTTTCCAATAAAACAACAAAACAAACAAGTCTAGGCATAAATGAAAGTGTCACAAGGATTGAACTTACACATTAGTACATTACACATTCCAAAATATTCGAGAATCAAGGTTTCCCACGGATTGAACCTTTCAACCCATATGAATATATGAAGATAACATACACATAGACTCAAACAACTCTCAAAGTTAAAAACTTGACACTATTTACCGCCGTGTGTCCATATCTTTTCATGAGTGTATAGGAGGCCAAGTCCGAGCCTCTTGAAGCGGCTACACTTCACACTCACATAGGTGAATCTTTCTTGTGCACCCGCAAAATGCACTTTATCAAAGATTTCATTAAGAAGCTTTATAACTTCAACCTTTTGTCATGCGGGTCATGCACATACCTTTCGGGATTTAATACATGTGCTTCAATCTATCATAATAAGCCTTCCACATTGAATTTAGCCTCTAAAATTTGTTAGAGGGAAGTTGGGTATCTCATCACAAAGATCTAGACAGACTTTAAAACTCATCCCAATATCCGACTTGCAAACCAAGTCCCTAGTTGACACTTTATGCAAAGTAAACAACTAGCCACAATAAGATCTCATATAACAACCAAAATCTCTATATCTATGATAGTAAATAAACCGTGTTCATATAATAACCCGGTGTCGCGATCACCGTAAACACATGACTATAAACTTAGTCAACTTAGCATCACCACCATAAATACTAGTGAGATTGATTACAAATTAAAATAAACTCGTAGATCATTTTACCTAGCCGCTTAGCCTTTTTATGGGCCATGACTAATTGATACTACAAAATCCGACTCCAATGTCAAACAAAACAAGTATAGCAAATGAGCTCTATGGACACTACCATCGCAAGCAAGAAGACACTACCATCGCAGAAAAGCACCACCTACAATGACAATTCAATTTGCTTATACAACTCCTTCTAATTGAAGGAAACCGACAAAGGACACACCATAATTCATGGTTTACTTTAAGCACTTTCACACTTACTTAATTCCTTGACAAAGATGAGTACTAGCTATACTAGTTTACTTACTCAACTTTTCAAACCGCAATACTTAAGTCCTAGTGAAAAAATCCGAGTTATGACTCTACTTTCACTTGTCAAAAGCGCCATACTCGTCCCTTGAAAGTATTAACCTGAGAATAATAATCATACTCTCATCTTTGATCCTAATACCAAGGATCATATTACCTCCCCCATGTCCTTCAGAAAAGAACACGATGTCATAACCCACCTTTTACAAGGTAAAACATCTTTGGTCTATGCCAAAAATTAACATGACAATAATCATACAACAAATGACTACTCCATAACCGAATTTGTCAAAAGTTGTACATTCAATGCTATTGATTAACCTCTTACATGGCTAGACCACCATTACTACATAATCTCATCAAAGCTATCACAAGCCACCACTACCGAGATTATAAGGTAAATCAATTACAACATCAAACTTAAAATTCTTTACATAAAACATTAACATGTTAAACAATCATAACAAAACATTAAGCATACTAACAACACTAGAAAAATAACCGATCAAATATCAATTGAACAAATCATCATATTTTATAAATAGTCAATGTGAGATTCAACACAACTCAACATCTACATCCTATATGGGTGAGTTCATCCTCTTCTTGAAAATTAAGCTTCCTAAGGTATCATTTATATGCCCTTAGTACCGCTTTACATCAAACACCATGCTATCAAGCCACATATGTTTACCCATATGTTACCGCTCAATATCCAAATTTTCATGTATCACATTCAAGAGAACTTAATTACATAATATACTCATTACCATTCATAGGATTCATTTTCATACATTATATAACACCATATAATAAAACATATGAAAACCGTACTAGTATAAGATACTAGCAAACAAGCATAGTGAAAACACTACAAACATCCACATGACCATATGAATAAATTACCGATCATCAAATAAAAGTGTTAAAAGACTAGAAACATAGTCAACACACATGTAACTCATAATCAAAATTAATATGATTACGAAAACACATGATGATCAAATATGATAAATAAAACATTATTCACACTAATATCCATATGAGTATAAACTTGTTTGCACATTAATTACAACACAATATCAAGATCATTATTTAAATAATTGATCAAACAAACATTTTTGTTGACAAACATAATGAACAAGATATACACCATACATGATCAAAACAATTCTTATCAATAATTAATACAAAACCATCTCATTATACTTGATCACAAAACTTGTGCTGATCGCCAATAAGACAAAACCTGACATAAACTATGTCAAATTTCATGAGTGATTCTCCAACTTCTCCTTTGACCAACCAAGAGTGTCTCAAGTCACCATAAACCGGAACTTGGCACCACTTAAAATCAATACACTTGCTAATGAGCCATACAAGCAATCGTATTCTACCGCTCTATTTCGCAAACCGTGTATCTTATCAAGGAGTATCCATTAGAGACATTCACACTCACCCTGTACAATCAATAGTACACCACTACTAAAATAGTACATACACAATTCATACAATCAAAAGTAATACAACCACTATATTAACTTAATATGAATTTGCAATACAAACAAAGAGTTTACCTCTTAATCATGTCAAATAATAAATAGATACAAAAACACAACCACTTAATATTACACCATATTAAGATTTAAATCACTCATTAAACATGCTCAAAGTCTAAAATAATTATCTAAAAACCCAAGATAAAGATATTCATACAAGACAATACTAGCATAATTAAAGTGAGTACATAGTCAATTTATAAATTAACAATAAAGACTATATGAACATACCATAACCGGTATTAATATCATCCATTAGCAACAATTGCCAATAAACAAGACAATAAACATGAACATTAAAACCAAATATTCACAATCCAAATAGTATAACTACTATTACATACTATGGCATTAACATGAACATATATGCGAACCTTCACCATTAAAAGAATGACATTATTTATAAAATAATAGTGTCCGTCAAAATAAAATCGTCTCGAATTGTTGTATCAAATATCAGGTTATAAATTAACCAAATTTCAATGATCATAGATCATATGTAATATCCCGTAAAAAAAAAAATATAGCAAGAATAATACAAACGGACTTGTTATATGGGCATATCTTATAGCCTAAGACATATCATACATTACACTTATGTGAGATAATATTAAATAGATAGACTTATTACTTTATTACATATATATATATATATATATATATATATATATATATATATATATAGAGTCAAGATCCGGTGCAAACGACCACTCGGTGCAAAAAGTGGAAACGTACACTCATTAATCATTTATTTAATACCCACTACCTGTCATTTGCAAATTCAGTGTACAAAGTCCATATATTTCACTCACCCACATTATTAGCACGCTTAGCTTCTCTCACCAAACACCACTAGTCCCAACCATCTACCTGACCGCCATCGACGGCCTCTGGCCACCGGAGATAACGTACCCCTGACTGTCGACACTTCATTTTGCTGCCCTTCTCCGATGAGTCACTCAAGCGCAATCCAAGATGCTTTTCGTCGTTCCATTAAGCCTTTCCGGCAATCACTATGATGTTGAATCCTTCTCCGGTGAATCAATAATGTATCCTAGGTGTAGATGCACTGTTTCCAAGCTTCTCCGGCGAGTCACTTAGGATCAATAATAACAATCGTGGACCACCGTCATCAAGGAGTCGACCGGATGATGGCTAACAATAAAGGTGAGATGCACTTCCATCGGTCCTACATCGTCGTCGTCGACTAGCAATCTTAATTAGTTTATCTAATTGATATTTTTGATGTAACTCAACCGAATTTTAATGTACCTAATTACTAGTTTTGTGTATCTATGTTAATGCACATTAAAATAGTGGCTAGATACACAAAATTAGTCATTAGATACATCAAAATTGATCTCAGGTACATTAATATTTAAAACATATACACTAATTTCCTAGCTCCAATAGTGATGAATCCGATGATAGTGAGAGAGAATTCAAAGATTATGATGATGATGAGGAGATTTCTTGTGGTGCGAATGAGGTTGACGGTGTTGCGGATCGTCAATTTGATTGACGGCAGTGATGGTGCCAGTGAAATGTTACTCCTTCTGGTGGGGATATCGACGGAGTTCTAGCGGCACTAAGTGGGGTTTTATGAGTTTTCGACAACGTTTAATGGGTTGTGGTGGTGCAACTCGTTAAATTGGTTATAGTTGAAGTGGGATGCGGAATAAGGGGACGACGGTAGGATCTCTGCCAGCGTCTTTTCAAAGGCGGTCTGTGCCGGAAATCAGTGTCGCCGATGATTGGTGATTGCGGGATTCTGGCGGTAGTATATGGGGAGGACAAATATGTGGGTGTTGGGTACTGTGTTGTTAATAGTTGGGTTAGTAGTGTCATGTGTTTAGAATGTGGTGGGTAATATCAGGTGTTAATAATTTGGTGGGTAGTATGTTTCCACTTTTTCCACCGAGTAGTTGTTTCCACCGGATCCTAAATCTATATATATATATATATATATATATATATATATAGATTTAGGATCCGGTGGAAACGACCACTCGATGCAAAAAGTGGAAACGAACTAAAAACATTGGAATAATTCTAACTACTCCGTATAAAATTAAACCCAAAATAAACATGTATCTCCCTAAGACACTCACATATCAACACATTGACACTACACATATCAATCTAATATCTCAACACCTCCCCCGTTCTTTTCAACTACCCAACAACAATTCAGAATACAACCACCACCACTCCTAATTCGTCGTCGCCGTCGTCAACCAAAATTCGCCGTCGTAGAATTAGTACTTGACACTCTCACAAGAAAATTTCCGCCGTCGTTCGCCTCGCCTGAGACGCGCAAAACCGAAGCCGAGGTCATTGACGCGCAATCGGATGTCTAATTAAACAGTAGAAGCAACACATGAAATCTAAAAAGCAATTGAATTCGTGCGTTAGAGAGTCCTGATGTATGCGTATGGACAACCGAAGTCGCCATTGTATGTCACTGTTAAGTTGGAGGTGTGGTGGTTGCGTCGGAACACACGGGAATATTGGAGGTCTAGGATTTAAGGGGTTAATTCCGACGATGATGAAGCTGAGCGTGGTTTCTTTTTCGTCAGAGTGATGTCACCACTGGTGGAAGGTGTTGGTCAGGGTCGCGGTTGTGGTAGTGTGGTGGCAATTATATTGGTGAATTGATTTTTGGAAATTGGGGTATTATAATTGATTTTGATATTTTAGTTAGGGCTGACTTTTGTATATTGGTGTATTTAGAATATTATTTTGTGTATCTAGAATATGCATTTGTGTACTTAGAACAATATTTTGTGTATCTAAATAATTTGTATCTATGATAAAAAAAAAAGTGTATCTACATTATAAAAAAAGTTTTATTTTTAACAAATCACACTTACACTTTATACTATCGTAGGTACACTTTTTACCATGGTAGATACATTTTTTTACCAAACTATATACACTATTTTCTATCTTAGGTACATTTTGTATCAAAATTTTAGATACACTTTTTAAGAATGTAGACACATTTTTTTTCTGTCGTAGGTACGTTTTTTTTCATCTTAGTACACTTTTGACATAAACTCAATTACATTTTTTCCATTCTAAGCACACTATTACATAAATTATAAATACGTTTTATAACAACGTAGATACATTAATTGATGTACTAGGTACATTTTTTCTCACATATACTTAATTAACATGAAAGTATAATTATATACAAAATCAACAAGATAAAAGAGAGAAAAAAAAATGGAATTCATTCATACAAATCATAGACACAACTAGGCAGGTAGACAAAACCACAAAGGGGCCTTTCTCAAAAGTTACACTATATGTGACTATCCAATAGCATTTCCAATCTCTCTGATTGTCAACTTCATTGTCGAACTATCGAATCATCTTATTATCTTAAAGCTCAATTCATATGTTCAATACAAACGAATAATTGAAACAATGCTCCTGCTAAATCTTGAATTTTAGCGACTTAACACCGCCACCGCACCCTCGCTAACACCACCATTACTCATCATCTGAAGTCGCAGCTGCACAATCACCAACAACGATAACTCAAACGACGAATACCAAGCCACCACACTAAGCCGTCGACGACAACAAACTACGAGATCTGAGCTGAAAGTACGAAAAACGAGGGTGGGTTATTGGGTTTGGGCATCGGAACAAATAGTCGTGTCGTCGCCGGCTGATGGTTTAGTGGTGATATTTTTTGGCGGTTCGTGGTGCTCACTGGAATGTCAAAGCTGTGCTGTTATGGGGAAAGTTCGCCGTTGGTTCGCCGGCGTTGGCATCGATGGCAAATGATAGCGGTGAAGACAGGTGATGAATGACGGTGGTTAGGGTGACAGTTTCAATCGGGACCCATGTTGGTCTCCAGCGCCGGCGAGGTAGCGTCGAACCTTCGGTGGTCGCCTGACGACGTGTCAGAGTGGTGGTCCGGTGGCTATGGCAGGGAGTTAAGGAATTAGATTTATTGGAAGAGTTGAGAGAGATAATGATTTAATGTGGATTAGTTAATTCGTTTCCACATTTTGCACCGAGTGGTCGTTTCCACCGGATCTTGACTCTCTATATATATATATATATATATATATATATATATATATTATATATATATATATATATATATTGTATTACTAAGTAACTAAGTTTGAAAAGGTGGCAAAATGATAAGCTTCAATACATACGTGTGATTATTTTGTAGTAAAGTAGGATAAGCTTAATATTTCTTAGTTGCTAAGATAGTTGAAGCAAAGTGTTATTTGAACACTTGTTCTAGCACCACATATTTTGGCTATAAAAGCCCTCACAATTCATTATTTTGAGAATGCACATGAATGTATAAGAAAAGAATAACAAGAGAAATGAGAGAAGGGTAGAGGGCACATAGTAGATACACATTATGTCTATTACTCGCTATATATAAAAGAAGGTATGATTTCGGGACCCTTCGTCGATATAAGTAATTGTTTCTATTTTAAAATAAGACAATGTTAGAAATAATTGGTGATCATAAGTTTATCGTAAATTTTATGTTATAACTGTTATACTCCGTCTATGTTATATTTATGTCTTATGTCTCATAGTGTTTGTCATGCTGGTACTTTTATTATAATGTACATTTGGCCATTTGGCCATTTGTTCATTTGTTTACGATTATTGGAGGGAGATCACATTATTTTTTATCCTATGTACACGGAGGAGGGCAAAGCCCAAGGGAACAATGGTTCCAATGATACCTGGTAAAAGACCAGGGAATTTCAAAAGAGGTTATATTATCCCGTGTACATGGAGGAGGGCTTAGCCTAAGGGAGTCTCGGCTCCGTAATGTGTCTCTTGTTCGGTAATGGTAGACCGACACTAATGTGATATGAATATGTGTTCTTATGAAAATAAGAAATGATATAATATTTTGGATACTCGACTGGTTTATGGCAGAAAGTACTGTATGCTGGTAAGTTATTATACTCACGTAATTTATGGTACTCGGGAAAGTGATACTAACGAGGAGAATCTTAATGAATAATGAAAATGACATAAGGCCGGTGGAGGCAACCGGAGTCATACTCAGCCTGTGGTTGGCTGATCCTGTCATATTCAATCTTTTTCAGGTTTCAGTTGTAAACATAAATTATAGGATCTTGATTAAAGCAATAATTACTGAAAGGTACTTACGTGATGTAGCCATTAGATCTGATAATAAAATCACTTGAGAAAGATAAAGAATAAACCCTTAATTCTTTGCCTTCTCCTGCCTTCCTTATTCTCTAATTCACTTCCTTAATGTGTGCTTCTTAATATGAATGAATTAGGTTAAAGCTCAAACAGGTGTGCTTATATAGAGAGGTGGCAGGAGGGGCTTAATAGAATAAGTGGGCCTGATGTTAATGGCCTGTAAACATTAACCGTAATCCACTTAAACTAGGACTCCTATTAAAAACCCGAAACAATATATTTAACCATTATTTAATTAAGGCGACTGATATCAGTAATTAGGTCCACATAATAGAGAATTAAATAATAATAATATAATAATTTTTACATTCTCCCACTTGGACCATATTACTGATTAAAACATAATGTCACGCTTAATTATAACATAAGGCGCATAGACGGTTAAATGAACACATAATGGGTTTATCTTAATTACCCTGATCATCCCTGAATAACTGGTTGAGTCATGGCGGAGACACTACTATAAAAGAGAAGTGGTCCTTCCATGTACTACGGACCAATCACTTAGAATAATCAGTCTGTACAAGGAGCAAACATAATCCCCAAATAATGTCCTTGAGGAAAAGAACTGATTATGTTAATCGTGCATCAATAATGTATACAAAACAATAATACGATATAGATAAATTGTTCGAAAATCATCATCATAATAAAACATAAGTTGATTAATCAAAACATGAGTGTCATCATTACAAAGCACTAGCATGATCCAAATATAAACGAAAAGCCTTAATGATTATCCTCCAGACCCATATCAATAGCATGCTTCAAAAATGTCTTTGGAGGTAATCCCTTAGTTAAAGGATCTGCTATATTAGCACTAGTCATAATGTGCTCAATTGACACAGTGTTTTTCCGAACTTCCTCCTTAACTGACAAGTATTTCATTTCCATGTGCTTTATTCCTTTAGAATACTTGTCAGTCTTCGAAAAGAAGACAGCTGCGGTATTATCACAATAAATTTTCAACGGCCTTGCAACATAATGCATAATGCTAAGCCCTGAAGGAAAACTCCGCAACCATAAAGCTTGAATAGTAGCCTCAAAGCACGCTACAAATTCAACTTCCATACTGGATGAGGCAATAATTGTTTGTTTAGCACTTTTCCAGGAGATTACTCCCCCAGCTAAAACAAACACATAACCAAAAGAGCTTTTCCTTGAGTCCATGCATCCACCAAAATCTGAGTCAGCATATCCAATAACCCATTGCAGGATTGGACTGATATTGACCCAACATACCTACTGCAAAACTTATGTCAGGTCTTGTACAGACCTGCGCATACATTAAGCTTCCAACCAGAGATGCATAAGGAAAGTTTTTCATTGTATTTCGTTCTAGCTCAGTCTTAGGACACATACTTAAGCTGAACTTATCCCCTTTCTGAATAGGAACATCATTGGGATTACATTTTACCATGTTAAATCTTTCTAAAACTTTACTGATATAGGCTTTCTGAGACAACCCTTATGTCCTTTGTGATCTGTCTCGAGATATTTCCACCCCGATCACATAGGACGCCTCTCCCATATCTTTCATCTCAAAGTTGCTTGATAGGAAATCTTTAGTTTGACGTAATAGTCCCAAATCACTGCTTGCTATAAGTATGTCATCGACATATAAGACCAAAAATGCAAACTTACTCCCACTGATCTTCAGGTATATACACTGATCAACAGTGTTTTCTTGAAACCCAAAGGAGGTAATGGTATTATGGAACTTAATATACCATTGTCGAGAAGCTTGCTTAAGTCCATAAATGGACTTCTTTAATATACAGACTTTGTCCTCTTTGCCATCAATAATGAAGCCTTCAGGCTGAGCCATGTAGACTTCTTCTTCCAAACTCCCATTCAAGAATGCCGTTTTCACATCCATTTGATGTAGCTCTAAAGCAAAATGAGCTACAAAAGCTAAAATGATCCGCAATGAATCCTTCTTACAAACTGGAGAGAAGGTTTCATTATAATCAACGCCTTCTTTCTGATTAAAGCCTTTAGCTACCAGTCTGGCTTTATGTCGTTCAATATTACCCAAGGAGTCGCGCTTGGTCTTAAAGACCCACTTGCAGCCGACAGCCTTATGACCTACTGGTAAATTGACCAACTCCCAGACCTCATTCTTAGCCATAGACTCCATCTCATCTTTCATGGCATTAATCCATTTATCGGAATCATCACAATTCATAGCTTGTGAAAACGTAACCGGATCATTATCAATACTAATGTCAAATTCACATTGTTGTAGATATACATAGTCATCTGAAGTAGTTGGCTTTCTAGGTCTTGTGGACCTTCTTAATACTATTTCAGGAGCTGTATCAACAACTTCAGTGGCAATGTTATCATTCGGGAGTGGAGGGTCATCAACGTTAGGTTCCACAATATTGACTGGGTCAACATTATTATTATGTGGAACTTCATCAATTGAAATTGGGGGCAAAGAAACTGGAATTGCCACCCTAACTTCATTGACTATGACATCCCTTACCTGATCACTCCCACTAACTTCGCCATTCTCAAGGAATTTGGCATTTCCGGTTTCCATAATTCTTGTTTTGTGTGTAGGACAGTAAAACCTATACCTTTTAGACTTTTCTGGATAGCCGATAAAGAACCCACTAATGGTTCTTTGATCGAGTTTCCTTTCTTGTAGATTATAAATGCGTGCCTCTTCTGGGCATCCCCATACATGCAAATGTTGAAGACTCGGTTTCCACCCTTTCCACAGTTCAAATGGTGTCTTTGAAACTGCCTTACTGGGAACCCGGTTTCCAACATAGACAACAGTCATAAGGGCATGCATCCACAACTTTATGGGTAAGTTGGTATTACTCATCATTGTCCTCACAGCCTCTAATAGGGTTCGATTACGCCTCTCAGCTACACCATTCATCCATGGAGAACCAGGATTTGTGTACTGAGGGACAACACCCAAACTTTCAAGGAGTTTTGCAAAGGGACCAGGATGTTGTCCTGATTCATCATATTTGCCATAATATTCACCACCTCTATCTGACATTGTGATTTTCACTTTCTTTCCTAATTGCCTTTCCACCTCCTTAATGTAAACCTCTAAAGCGTTTACTGGTTGAGATTTTTCATGCAAAAGGTAAAGGTAACAGTAACGTGAATAATCATCGATAAATGTGATGAAATATTTATCTCCGCTCATGGAGGGAACATCAAAAGGACCACAAATGTCTGTATGTATAATTTCTTATAGCGCAGTGCTTCTTGTGGACCCTTTCTTGGTGTGTTTGGTTTGCTTACCTTTAATGCATTCCACACACGTCCCAAAATCCGTAAAATCAAGAGAAGGTAACATATTGTTTTTAACCAATATGTTCATTCTTTCTCTTGAAATATGGGCCAAACGTTTATGCCACAAGAAGGAGGAACTTTCATTAGAGCCTGTATCTAGCCACCATGTATTAGAAGGAATTACAACATAATTTGATTCGAAACATACTGAAGCCGAAGGCTTACCCTTCTTTTCGAATCAATTCTTACGCTTTATGCAGTCTTGCTGAAAGTGCCCAGGTTTCCTACAGAAAGAGCAACTTTCCTGCTTCTTAATTTCCTTATTTATGCCAGATGCAGACGGTTTATCAGAAGGGCTTGACTTAATGCCCTTTCTGTTTCTAAACTTACCTTTAGATTTCCCGCTTACATGATGCACATGATGTGCCTGGGGTAGACCACTATTCTTACTTGAGGCATCAGCCTCATCTTTCTGTTTGATTCTTGCTGCTTCCTGAACCAGTTTATTGGTCAATTCATTAACACTCCAAATTTCTTTAACGGTGTTGTAATGAAGGTGAAAAGCATCAAACTTATCTGGCAGAGAGTTGATTATAAACTGGGCGAGGAACGGATCCTCAACTTTCATGCCCAGTTTTCCCAACTTAGCTGTCAGATTCGTCATGTGCAACACATGTTGCTGCATGGTGGTGACATTCTCATTATACTTAGCAGTGGTAAGTTCAGACATAAGCCTTTCAGCTACCGCTTTATCGGTAGTCTGAAAGCGTTCCTTAATGATTTCCATGTACTTACTGGCTGTAGTACAGCCTGTCTCCGAAATGGAGGACTTAATGTTTGGTGCAGTGGTAAGTCGTAAGAACTTTAAGCAAAGACTGCCAAGTTATTGAGAGAGCTTTGCAACGATACTGCATTATGAACAATGCTCAGAACATTAGGCTTTGAGTTTATCACACAATAGCAATTATGACTAAGACTTGAGACTTAAATGAGTAACTCATAAACATTCATTAAGCAAGTGCAGTATCTGTGGACAACCTACGCATGCTTAATTACATAATCAAGTATACTCTCTTTAATGAGTGTTTCACTTTAATGTCAGGTTACCTGTGGGTAAAACCTTAATACAAGTTATTTCACCCCATTAGATGCTTAGTCGGATATTCACTGCATAATTTGAGTCCACTGTGGTGAACATCAACATAATGTGAATGCCCAATTTAATTACGTTATGAGATCTGATCGCGTACGAGATGAAATCACTGTGGTGAATTTCAACTCGTCATAATGCGAAGGTCTCCTTTAATCGATACATAATATATAATTAGTCTTCAATAAGGATGTATGCTTAGTCGGATATTCACTGCATAATTTGAGTCCACTGTGGTGAACATCAACATAATGTGAATGCCCAATTACATTATGAGATCTAATCGCGTACGAGATGAAATCACTGTAGTGAATTTCAACTCGTCATAATGCGAAGGTTTCCTTTAAGCATAATAGCATAATATTATACGAGCATACAATGAAAACAAAGAATAAGTATCGAAACAGCACGGGAAGACCTCGACCGAGTAAAACAACAACTCGATCGAGTAGAAAATAAACAAAACACCTCGATCGAGAAAAGCTTTAGCTCGATCGAGAACAAGGCAAAACGATACCACTCGATCGAGTAAATCATCAGCTCGATCGAGCAACAACAGAACAGAACCACTCGATCGAGTAATCATCAGCTCGATCGAGCAACAGCAGAACAAAAAAGCCTCGATCGAGTAAAACGTTAGCTCGATCGAGCAACAACATGAATAAGCCATCTCGATCGAGTGAAGCATTAGCTCGATCGAGTATGGTACAGATCATACGACATTCATACGCATAATAAGCCATACAAATCGAATTAGGGCAGCGCAAATCATCATAAATCATATAACAATCATCATAAATCATATAAAACGAAATAATTCGATTAGGGCAGCGGAAACGATCATGATATAAGGATACGATATCTATCATAAGGGTATACTATCAATTATGAATGAGTATTACAACATCATGATTAAAGCATTAAATTCATTCATAAAAACATAATTAGAACATTAATCAGAATTACAACTATAATCACAATCGTGCTCTGATACCACATGTAAACATAAATTATAGGATCTTGATTAAAGCAATAATTACTGAAAGGTACTTACGTGATGTAGCCATTAGATCTGATAATAAAATCACTTGAGAAAGATAAAGAATAAACCCTTATTGCTTTGCCTTCTCCTGCCTTCCTTATTCTCTAATTCACTTCCTTAATGTGTGCTTCTTAATATGAATGAATTAGGTTAAAGCTCAAACAGGTGTGCTTATATAGAGAGGTGGCAGGAGGGGCTTAATAGAATAAGTGGGCCTGATGTTAATGGCCTGTAAACATTAACCGTAATCCACTTAAACTAGGACTCCTATTAAAAATCCGAAACAATATATTTAACCATTATTTAATTAAGGCGACTGATATCAGTAATTAGGTCCACATAATAGAGAATTAAATAATAATAATATAATAATTCTTACATCAGTACCAGGGAGGGTCAAGTGTGAGAAATTTCATATAGAAGATAAGACTTATAAGATGTATAATTCAACTAAATAAAGTTTTAATTTTAATTCTTTTCAAATGTATTTACTTTATAGTATAGCCTTGTATTTTACGGAAGGGAAAATACGGCGGTGACGCCCTGTAATTCCGCTGCTGTCTGTTTTTCGGGGCGTTACAGAATGGTATCAGAGCAACTCTGCAATCGCGTATTGAGCCTTCGGCCATACGTCTAGCGGGGGAAAAGATTCTCGGGCTAAAATAATTGAAGGAGTAAAAGTAACTAAAATAAAATAGATTTAAAAAAAAAAAGAGCGTGGGTATGTAGATTTATGATTAGCTATCATAAGACGAATTGAGTATAGGATAGAAATAAAATTTTAGGATTACGTGGTGAGTGACTTGTTTACTAATACGATATTGATTAAATTGCGTATAGTTTGTGGGTGTGTTACTTTTCTTTGTGTGTGTAAATTTCATAGAGTTACTGATCTCATAACCCATAGATATAGCTTAGTATTGTGATCAGATAATTGAGTTATAATGATTAATGTTACCCCGGATACTACGGTAATGACCAAGGATGCGAATCGTAATGCTGTATGAATTGAAAGATAACTAGAATTATAAGTTATATTGGGAAGCTCGTAATTGTTAGAAACTGCATTATTGAAAATAAAATATTAGTGATTTAATGAAATGGAAAATAAACATATACGTTGTACATGATATTTAAATAGGTGAATTTGAAATTAATTTACAATCAGAGAAGATATAAACACTTGTTAATCAAACAATGAATAATTAGACTATGAATAAGGAAAAGAAAATTTTTTAAAATATAATCATTAACTTATGCAAATAATTAAAGTGATAAATATTTGAAAGAAGAATTCTGGTAGACGAAAACGTAGACCTTTTAAGTAACGTATGTTGAAAATACTTGTTAAATTAAACGTTAAATAGAAATATTATGTAAAGGCAGTTTTATAGATTTCCAATTAGACTTCTTATGAAAGGATTTTCTAAAAACAAAAAAGAAAAAAGAAAAAAGAGAAAATTGTAACTTAATAAAAAAAAAACAATCGTAATTTCAGGGAATTTATCGAAGAGAAAACAAAAAAATTTCCAATAGGAAAAAAAAAATAAGTGTGTTAAGAAATTAAAAGTAGATGTTCAGTATTACAACTTTGAACGTATAGCGATTCTTAGAAGAAATAAGTCAAATAACAGTTAAAGAATTTAATTTACGAGCTTATGTTCTATATAGTAATAATACAGGTTATAATTATTATTTGTACACCAGAAGGAAAAATAAATAAAATTTGAGATGACGGTGTGAATATGAAGGAGTTATGTGCCACTTGACTCGAGGTGAGAGCTATTGCAACCGTGCGGGGTAACCCTATTTTTTTTTAATTAATCCAACTATCCATAGTTACGTCTTACATCATCCCGGTTGTGATATTCTACTTAAAGAACTTTGACTAGTTGTCCTTTCCATGTTTAGTTGATACCATCTCAGCAGTTTTGAAATTTTGTTACTCAAATTTTTCTCGTATTACGAAGATTCTAATTAGTCCAAGTTAGGCTTTTGAGAATTTTAAAATTTTATGTTGTATTTGAAAAAAAAACAAAAAAATTTACCTTTAATAAGAATCTGAAAATGAACTTTTTATTTTTTTTACTTTGGCATTGCCGATTGGTTTGATGCTAGGACTTGTTATTCGAGACGTCTAAACGGATAATTTGAGTTTGTCATTAAATTGGATTACTCGAATTCTTGCTCGCGACGGGAATTCATGCGCTCCATTATATAAGACATACGTTTTTATTCATTTCATACATGAGATTAAAAGACTTTTATTTGATTAAATTCTTATAAATTTCTTTAGTTTTGATAAACCAAAGGTTAAACTTTCCGAATTCTATTTCTAAGTTTCGGGACGAAACTTATTTTAAGGAGGGAAGAATGTAATATCACGTAAAAAAAAAAATATAGCAAGAATAATACAAACGGACTTGTTATATGGACGTATCTTATAGCCTAAGACATATCATACATTACACTTATGTGAGATAATATTAAATATATAGACTTATTACTTTATTACATATATATATATATATATTATATATATATATATATTGTATTACTAAGTAACTAAGTTTGAAAAGGTGGCAAAATGATAAGCTTCAATACATACGTGTGATTATTTTGTAGTAAAGTAGGATAAGCTTAATACTTCTTCCATTCTCCTATGATGTTCCCATTTTATTAAAATATACCTCACATATATTCACAAAATGGGTACATCATATGAGAATGGAGGAAGTATTTCTTAGTTGCTAAGATAGTTGAAGCAAAGTGTTATTTGAACACTTGTTCTAGCACCACATATTTTGGCTATAAAAGCCCTCACAATTCATTATTTTGAGAATGCACATGAATGTATAAGAAAAGAATAACAAGAGAAATGAGAGAAGGGTAGAGGGCACATAGTAGATACACATTATGTCTATTACTCGCTATATATAAAAGAAGGTATGATTTCGGGACCCTTCGTCGATATAAGTAATTGTTTCTATTTTAAAATAAGACAATGTTAGAAATAATTGGTGATCATAAGTTTATCGTAAATTTTATGTTATAACTGTTATACTCCGTCTATGTTATATTTATGTCTTATGTCTCATAGTGTTTGTCATGCTGGTACTTTTATTATAATGTACTGATGATCGGTTCGTCGTCAAAACAAGCATCAAAAATAACCCGATAAAAGTAGTATAAAGGGGTCGAATCCACGAGGATGGAGGGGGTCAACTACAAGTTCGATCGCGTCCTATTCTAGCCTAACAAAAGATGGATTGGAAGAATAACTAAAAACTAGTAAAAGCAAGTAATCGCTAAATAATAAGGTAAAGACAATTAAGGGAAAAACTAAGGTGAAGGGTTCACCTTAGGGGGATTAATGGGCTAGTCGGGCAATTAGCAAATGGGTAACAAATTCGAGTAGGATTTATTGCTAATGTCTCAACAATTAATAATCATCAACAAAGCCATCGCATTTGTCTCAAATCACCCATATAAACACTTAGTCTAATCATCTTTACCACCGTCGCTTAAGAGATAATCAAACCATGCTTGATAAAATGGGCAACTTTCGTTTACACATTTCATCAAACACTTAGTGTGCATATGAGTAATACCCAAATAATTACCACAAATCTACTAATTACCCAACTAATTACCCCACATAATCCTCCCTTAGGCTCCCCCTAAACCCTAGAAGGAAACTACTCACACATGGTAAGGGAAATCAAACAAATAAAGGCAAGAAGTAGTGCAATGAACATCATGTTATGAGATGAATAATTATAACAATCAAATGATAAACAATAAACTTAGAAATGGAAATAAATTGCATAAATAACAAAAAGATGAGAAATTTAATACCAACAAGCTTGTATTAATGAAGAGGGAGAATGTCTTCACCCCAAAATCCTCAATACAAACCCAAAACTGAAATAATTCTACTAGGAAAGACTAGATCTAACAACTTGAAATGAGAAATTAAGTTTAATTAGGGAACGATTAGGAGAGTAATTAGTACTTAATAGAGGTTACAAATATCTAGGGTTTTGTGCTAAGGGAATATTAAAAGCTGCTTACAAAATATTAGGGGAAGGGTATATATAGGTATCTCGAAAATTAAGAAAGAAAATAGAAGAAGAGTCGAATTTGCGGTGTTGTGTTCCTGGCCGGTCGACCGGCCGCCGGTCGTCTGGCCGGTCGACCGGCCGCCGGTCGTCTGGCCGGCCGGGAGCACATCAGTAGCTCCCCTCATCACGCCTTGAAAAATCATTCTAAGTATGGAAATGGGGTCCCGGCCGGTCGACCGGCCGCCAGTCCCCCACCGGCCTAGAGCACATTTTCATTCTCATGGACATTCTGTTGTTGCACAGGCCGGGTAGTCGACCGGCCGCCGGTCGACCGGCCGGCACTACCTGGGCCAATTTCTTCACTCTTTCTTTTTCCTTCTTTGTGGAGCTGTGGTCTAGGCCGGGTGGCCGGCCGCCGGTCAGTTGACCGGCCTGCACCACCTGACCTTCCTCATTTCATTCTTCTTCTTCTCATCTTCGAATCCCGACTCATGCAAGATCGTAATGCTCCGATTTCTTCATTTCCGCCTTAACTCCTACAAATTAAGATCGACATTCATAGCACGGGAAATCGGGAAGCGAAATGCAATCAAGGGCACGCAAATCCGTGTAAACGGACCAAAATGGGGACGAAAATGAGAGGAAAAATGTGACAAATTAAATGCTTATCAAAATTCCCCACACTTAAGACTTACTCGTCCTCGAGTAAGTAAACAAAATTCGAGACCCATAAGTACCCTTATTCAACACTACACTAATACTAAGGCTACAACCTAAACTACTAATAATATCCGACGGTAGGCAATTAACGGGCCTCCTCCGTCCCTTCAACTCACAACGAGATACTCATGAGGTAGAGTACCTCCTTGCAAGGCAAGTAGGGGCTTGCTCAAAATCGCGACGCATCCAAATGAAAAACACGTAAGAACACGACAAAGATGCATCTAACAAAAGAAAAATCACATGCCTCATCCATGTGACGGAAATATCTAAAAGGAAAACCGTCTAAATAATGCATGATCCTTATAAGCCACTAATATCATAAAGCATGGAAAAATATTCGCCTCCTAGCGGTGCAAGTCTAATGATAATTTTGAACCCCGTCTACTATTTGATTGGCCAAAAGCGATAAAATGGAAGATGGAAATGAAATCCTCGTGACGTTATTAAGCACAATAGCATATGGAATTCACGTTTCTCAAATAAATAAGACACAAGGGTCGTCCCGTCTCACTATGCAACACAAAGGCGAATGATCCAAGATGGATTAAAGGAAAAGGATATTTGAGTCTAATTTCTTGCAAGATTTTCATTTCAACACTTTGCTTTCTCTTTTTTTTTTTTTCTTTTTGATTTGCATTTTGGTTTGCAATTTTTGGCATGAAAGCACACGGTTTTCGTCAAGGACATGCGGTCGGAACTAACAATAGGGGTATCCCCACCGTAGTGGCATCGAAAGGGGCCCTTGGCCCCACTAGAATCCCTAGAAGTTCCGTTTTGCACTTCCTCGACGAAAACAAGAAAAGATGATAATTGACTCAATATTTTTAACTTGTTTGGTTTGTTTCCTTTTTTGAGTAAGAGTGGAAGAACATTGGATCAAGAGTGGTTGCATAGCAAGAACGGTCACCTAAGAATCCTTTCTACCATCGGAATATTCACATCAATTGAGGTTGTCGAGGTGGAATAAGCGCAAACTCGTGACTCGGCATTAGTAGACGGGTCAAAACTCACTAGATATGCACAACCCAGGGCGTCTAAAATTCCACGATTAAGATGAACACTTTATGAATAAAAAAGTAGCAAAAAGGGACTATGCACATTCAACAAGTTTTCCAAAAAGACAATTATTAAATCATTTTTCTAAATGCAACTATATGCCATGATGCAATCTAGCATATATACAACCTAAATGCACATGCTCTAACCGACTATATGACACATAAGCTAATGTTATCTCCTAACAGCACACAAGTGGCACACACGCCAATCAACAAAATTCACAACATCGTCATCAACACATCCCGTCCTCAAGTAAGAAGAAAAGGAGATAAGGGAGAAGAGAAATAGGAAAGATCTCACCAAAGCGTCTTCATTTTCCCTTTTTCGTGCCTCTTATGATGTGGGGCGCACCTATGGATGGAGATAAAAAGAAACACACGGCAATATATACAAAATAAACTATATACAAACTAATCTAAACATATATTTTTTTGGAAAATTTTCAAATTTTTCGATTTTTAGGCATTTTTCAACTTTTTTCAAAAATCAACGATATATACAAAAGAAATAAAATCCTCCCCACACTTAAGTCTTACTCGTCCCCGAGTAAGTGACTCAAATATGAAAGAAGGGAAAAAAGAAAAGGAAAACAAAACAATTTTTTTGGGTTTTTCAATTTTTTTGGGAATTCCCTCCCCACACTTAGTATTTACATGGTGTGAGGGGTGAATTCAAAGCAAATAACATGTTTTTGGGTTTTTAAATATCTTGAAAAATAAAAACTTGTTTTTGGGGTTTTTGATTTTTGATGAATAATCACAATATGAACAATATATACAAGAAGGGTGAACTAAATGCAAAATGATATAATACAAGGTGCATGCTCTAAGTAAATGCAAGCTAAACTATATGCTAATCTAGAGTCTCGTTGTGGCGGTAAAATGCATAAATGCACGCCCCTCATGGGGGTACCAACCACAAGAAAGTCTAGTGTGCCATATCAGAGTCTCGTCGTGGCGGTAAAATGCATAAATGCACGCCCCTCATGGGGGTACCAACCACGGGAAAGTCTAAAAATGACACCTAATAAAATGCAACTACGCTATATGGATGCAAGGCTAACATGTGACGATATGTTACAAAATTAAATTCTAATGCAAGCTTAAATGGATGCAACTAAATGGATAATTAAACTAAGATATAATACAAGTATCTAAATGCATGCTAAAATATAAACATGATGAAGATTTGGATTAAAAGGGATCATACTCATGGGTTTCCGGCCTCAGGAGTATCCAGTGAAATCAGAGTATGTAGTATCAAAGTGGCCACCACCGGCCTCAGTATAGGTCGCATCTACATCCCTGGCTCCCGAACCAGAGCCGCCACCCTCAACAATCTCGAACCGGGGACCCATCCAGTCAAACCACTCGGCATTCTGAGCCGCAGTCTCTGGGTCCACCTCCTCCTCATCAACTACCGGCTGAGCAAAAACCGGCGCAGAAGAATAGTAGTCATGCTGAACATTGAAATCCCCGAACACCCTAGAACCCTGGTCATACCCGCCCTCTGGCCACATGAAATAGGACGGATGTGGGCCAACTGGCTCCCTATACCCCTCCCTACACCAATTATCGTAAGAAGGGTATTGGCCAAGAGCCAAGTCATAATACATCCTATCCATCCTCTGCGACAAAAGAGCTCTATCCCGAGCTTCCTCCTCTCGCCACTTAGTTGCCGCCTCTCTTTCCCTAGCCGTCGCCTCTCTCTCCGTAGCTGCCGCCTCGGAGGCCAAAGTCATATCGGCCATGAACTGAATCAAGGAAGGATCCAAAGGTGGGTAACTAGTAGTGGTGGAAGCGGATGCCTCGGGCTGGGATGAATTAGGCCAAGGACGCCACTGCTGTTGATGAAAGAAGGGGTTCGCATAAGGCAAGGAAGTGGAAGTGGGGCCCTGCTGCTCTCTCCTATATGTAGTGACGGGGGCAGTAGGATCTCGCCTAAATGCGGTAATTGGAGCTAGTTGATCTTCTGGGTTTTCCTCAGGTGGTGGTGGAGGGTTCTCCTCCACTAGGGGAAGGAGATAGTGCGCGCTATCAGGATCAACTTTCATTGCCGCACTATTCGGGAGGGGGATAGAGTTGACCCCTCGGACCCTCCAATACATCTTCCCGTCCTCAACTCTCTTCACTACCCACTCAAGCTTCGAAGTAATGTAGTCCTCCGTCAACAAGGAGCATCCCCCCAAACACCTCAAATTTCGCTCATCTAGAGCATCTCTACAAAGGGCATGGGCAATCTTGGTAACAATCCCCCCTATATGGATACCGGTCGGGCTAAATGGATCATTGGAAATTTTCTGAAAGTGGAGAGCGACATGGTGACCAATGTTGACTCCAAATTTATTCGGCTTTTGGAACAAGTAAGCCGCCAAAATCGAGAGCTCATCGGCCCGAAAATTATGACACTCATCCCTCCCAAACAAAGACCACCCCATAAAGCGATGCCAAATCCGAATAGGGGCATTGTGGCAAGCATTTGCCGGCCTCTTAGTCCCCTTCGCAAATTCCAATCCCGATATAGCAGTCCACACATCATTCACATTAAAGGTTTCGGGGACTTTGTAAGACTTATGAAATTTAACCCCCAAAACCTTACAAAATTTCTCAAGGGAAAGGTTAAATGCAGTATTAAGAAGGCGAAGAGAAACAATTTTGACCATGCCCGTGTTCCTATCTTTTTCATGACTAAAGGAACTTAAAAACTCCCATGTAAGACGGGGGTAACTACGGAAGTGTTGACCGTAGATTCCCTCATACCCAAACCTTTAAAAAGCTCAAAGGTGACCGTATCAAGGCCGAAGTTTCGCATAGTATTCCGACAAATGAAGCGGGAGTGGGGAAGGTTTCTGCGTTTTAAACATTGAAACTTACCTCTCGCAATTTCGCTTACAAAGACGATATCGGGAAAATCGTCATCCGGACCCATTCCCGCCATAACTTGCTGAAGTCTAGCCTCCAACTCCGCCTCAAGCTAAGCCCTTGTTCTTTTCCTTGGTGGTTGTTGAGCCATGGAGTTTTTTCGAGTAGTCAATCGAAAGAGGGAAAAAAATTAGGGAAAAATTGGGGTTTTTGAAGAGGGGGATGATTTTATGTGATGTAGTGGGTTAATTGATGGGTTGATTGTTGGATTGATTGAGGTTTGTGGTGATTTTAGTGAGTTTTTGTGGAGTTTTTTGTGGGTTTTGAAGGTAGAAAGAGAAAGAAAGAAGGAAGAAACAAAGAAGAATGAAGAATAATATGAGGCTCACGAGCTGTTATTAGCCTCGGGTGAGGTCTGGGCCGGTCCAGGCACCGGCCGCCGGTCGACCGACCTGGACCCCAAGTCAAAATTTCAGATTTTTCGATTTTTGAGAAATAGGCGCGTTCAGGTGTTCCTGGCCGGTCGTCAGACCGGCCGCCGGTCCACCGGCCAGGAACACAGCTCAAAAAATTCAAACTTCAAAATTTCAGTAATGTGGTGCTCTGGGCCGGTTGTCAGACCGGCCGCCGGTCCACCGGCTTAGAACTCAAGTCAAAAATTTCCAAAAATCCATCCTCTATGAATACGTGTTCCAGGCCGGTCGGCACACTGGCTGCCGGTTGACCGGCCTGGAGCACCTGCTCCTTAATTCACCTCCTTCCAAAGTTAGCTAGTGGAGTGCTCTGGGCCGGTTGGCATACCGGCTGCCGGTCGACCGGCCTGGAGCACTTCTCCCTTAATTTCTTCGCCGTCAAATTCTCAACAAGAATCCCCTAAGTCACCAACAATCTCGACCCAACCAACATATTCCCAATGATTCGGTTTTGATCCAAACCCGACTACAAGTGTTTCAAACCTACCTAAAACTTCTTCCAAAGACGAAATACCCGAGTATTCAATACCAAATCTTCACAACTACTCCTAATATGCATGCTATGTACAAAAAAAATTGGTGGTTGTTGAGGGACTCCACCAAACCTATCAAATCTCAAGAATTTACAAACAAGACTCCTCCTCGGGAAGTGGATCCCCAAGGAAGAGTACTTCCACCGTTCCTTTTTCATCTCCATCAAAATATCTTTTCACTCGATGCCCATTGACTTTGAAATTACCACCATCTTCACTCCAAAGTTCAAAAGCTCCATGTGGTGAAATGTCGATAACTTTGAAAGGACCCGACCATCTCGAGCGTAGCTTTCCCGGAAACAACTTGACCCGAGAATTATAGAGTAAGACTTGATCACCCACTTTTACATCTTTATCAACCAATTTGGCGTCATGCCATTTCTTTGGTTGCTCCTTGTAAATCTTTGAGCTCTCGTAGGCATCAAGTCTTAGTTCTTCAAGTTCACTCATTTGGAGAAAACGTAGCTCTCCGGCCATATCAATATCAAAGTTCATTTCCTTCAAGGCCCACCATGCCTTGTGCTTCAACTCGATTGGCAAGTGACAAGCTTTGCCATAGACAAGCTTGTAGGGAGTTGCGCTGAGGGGAGTTTTGAAGGCGGTGCGAAGGGCCCATAGAACATCAGGGAGCTTTTGGGACCAATCCTTTCTACCCTTGCTTGTGGTCTTCTCCAAGACGGCTTTTATTTGACGGTTTGAGACCTCCACTTGCCCACTTGTTTGAGGGTGGTAGGCAAGAGCGATCTTGTGAGTGACACCATGGGAAGAGAGCAAGATCTTGAAAGTGCTCTTCCTAAAGTGCGAACCTCCGTCACTAATCACCACTCTAGGGGTCCCAAATCTTGGAAAGATGGTGTTTTTGAAGAGTTTGATAACAACTTTAGCATCATTTGTTGGGGTAGCAACGGCTTCAATCCACTTGGACACATAGTCCACCGCTACCAAAATGTACTCATTCCCACAAGAGTTGGGGAATGGTCCCATGAAATCAACTCCCCAACAATCGAAAAGCTCAATCTCAAGAATGTTTTGAAGGGGCATCTCATTTCTTTGACTTATATTCCCCGTTCTTTGGCATCGATCACAAGATTTGACAAAGTAGTGGATATCCTTGAACATAGATGGCCAAAAGAAACCACCTTGTAACACCTTTGCAATGGTGCGAGATGTACCAAGGTGGCCCCCATAGGCCGAGTTGTGAATTCTATCGACTATCTCCATGCCTTCTTCCCTAGGAACACATCTTCGAAACATGCCATCACCACACTTGCGAAAAAGATGTGGGTCATTCCAAAAATAGCGTTTTGAGTCATGCTTCAACTTTCTTCTAGCTCTAGCATCCAACTCCTCCGGAATGAACCCGCTCACAATCAAATTTGCCAAGTCCGCAAACCATGGTGATTTACCACCTATCATCATCAAACTATCTTCTCTCAACCACTCATTGATCGGGCCACTCTCATCCTTCAACCCATGATCTTCGGTAGTCAATCTAGATAGGTGGTCGGCAACAACATTCTCCGACCCCGCCTTGTCTTTAATTTCCAAGTCAAACTCTTGAAGTAAAAGAACCCACCTCAAGAGCCTTGGCTTTGCATCTTTTTTCACTAACAATTGTCTCAAGGCGGAGTGATCCGAGTATACCACAACCTTAGCACCAACAAAGTATTGCCGGAATTTTTCCACGGCATGAACAATGGCTAGCATTTCCTTTTCCGTCGTAGAGTAGTTGACTTGGGCTTGATCAAGAGTTTTGCTTGTGTAGTAGATTACATGGTGCCTCTTGTCCACAACTTGGCCAAGCACCGCCCCGACCGCATAATCGGAGGCGTCACACATAACTTCGAAGGGAAGGCTCCAATCCGGTGATCGGATTATGGGAGCCGTCACAAGAGCCTCCTTCAACCTACAAAAAGCACTCAAGCAAAATTCATCAAATACAAATGGTGTGTCTTTGAGAAGAAGAGAAGTTAAAGGCTTGGCTATTTTAGAAAAGTCTTTGATGAAACGTCGGTAAAAGCCCGCATGGCCTAGAAAGCTTCTCACTCCCTTCACATTTGTAGGGGGTGACAAGTTTTCTATCACCGAAACCTTAGCCATATCAACTTCTATCCCTCTCTTAGACACGATGTGACCAAGCACAACCCCCTCCTCCACCATAAAGTGGCATTTCTCCCAATTGAGGACGAGGTTGTGCTCCTCACATCTTTGCAAAACATTAGACAAATTCAATAGCCCAAGATCAAATGAGTCTCCATGGACACTAAAGTCGTCCATGAAGACCTCCATACTCTTCTCAAGAAAATCGGCAAAAATTGCCGTCATACATCTTTGGAAAGTCCCCGGAGCATTACAAAGCCCAAAGGGCATCCTCTTATAAGCATAAACTCCTATGGGACAAGTGAATGTGGTTTTCTCTTGGTCTTCCGGGTGTATGGGGATTTGGAAAAACCCGGAATAACCATCTAGAAATGAATAGTAAGAATGCCCCGCCAACCTTTCAAGCATTTGGTCAATAAAGGGGATGGGGTAGTGGTCTTTGAGGGTGGCGGCATTTAATTTGCGATAGTCAATGCACATCCGCCACCCGGTCACGGGTCTAGAAGCTAAGAGAGTCCCATCCTCTTGTTCCACCATAGTTACCCCTCCTTTCTTGGGCACTACATGGACGGGACTCACCCAAGAACTATCGGTTATTTGGTAGATAATCCCGGCCTCTAGCAACTTCATCACCTCATTTTTCACCACTTCCGCCATCTTAGGGTTCAACCTACGTAGCCCATCTACCTTAGGTTTGCTACCCTCCTCCAAGACAATCCTATGCATGCAAAGATTAGGACTTAAGCCTTTGATATCATCAATGCTATATCCAAGTGAGCCCCTATGAGTTTTCAAGATTTTCAAAAGTTCAAGTTCTTGGCCTTCACTTAAATTAGCATTAATGATAACGGGATAAGTCTCTCCCTCACCTAAAAAAGAGTACTTAAGTGAGGGAGGTAAGGGCTTTAGTTGTACCTTTGGAGGGAGAAGGCCCTCCACCTTCTTCAAGAGTTCATCATCTACCTCATGGTCATCTCCCATCTCCTCATCATGGAGTGCCACTTGTAGAGCTTCTTCTTCGCATTTCTCTTCTTCATGCACTTTTTCAACCACTTCTTCAATGACTTCCACCGAGCAAGCTTTGTGAAACATTGGTCCCTTCACTAGATGAGGAAGATTAAATTCAAGGGTTTCGTTTCCCACCCTAAAGGTTAGCCGCCCGTCCCTCACATCAATGAGGACTCCTCCGGTAGCCAAAAAGGGCCTACCGAGGATGATGGGAGTGTGGCTATCCTCCGGGATATCTAGGACAACGAAATCCGTGGGGATCAAAAATTTGCCAACTTTAACGGGTACGTCCTCAAGCACACCCAAAGGTTGCTTAACGGACCTATCCGCTAGTTGTAGAGTCATAGAAGTGTGGGTTAAACTTTCAAGTCCAATTCTTTTAGCAATAGTTAAGGGAATGACACTTACACTTGCACCATTGTCACATAATGCCCTTGAAATCATGACTCCCCCCACAACACAAGGGATAGAGAAACTTCCGGGGTCCCCAAGCTTTTTTGGCATTTTGAAAGAGTTAGGATTAATGAGGAGAGCACTACACTCCGCCTCCATAATCATAACATCTTGGGTACCCAAAGTCCTCTTATGAGTCAAGATGTCTTTTAGAAATTTTGAGTAAGTGGGCATGTTCAATATAACATCGGTGAAAGGTAAGGTCACTTCAAGTCCCTCAAGCATTTTTCTAAATTGGGTGAACTTGAAGTTTTCCTTAGTTTTCAAAGCTCTAGAGGGGTAGGGGATATCGGAAACAACAAGTGGAGAACTAAAAGATACCTTTGGAATGGGAGTTTTCTTGGTTACCTTAGCTCTTGCTATTGGTTGTACCTCTACTCCGTCATCATTGGCATCCTTGATCATCTCCTCTTCATAAGGCATAATTTCGACATACCCATCCTCTCCCTCTTTGGGTTGATCATCTTCACCCTTGCCATCATCTTTTAACTCCAAGGTAGGAGTCAAAATGGGCTCTTCGAATTCTTCTCCTTCCTCAACATGCTCATCATTTGGAATCTCATCATTCATCATATCCATGTAGGGGTTATCAAGCACTAGTCCACTTCTTAAAGTCACCGCACATGCATGGTGGCTTGATGAAGCATCCTTGGAGCTTTTCCCTTGAGCAAGTAGACCCCCCGGAGGCCTTTGAGGATTGTTCAAAGCTTTAGAAGCTAACCTAGCTTCTAATTCCCTCACCTCTTTCTTGTGAGCATTGGTGAGATTTTGCAAAGCCAAGTTGTTTTGGATCTCCATGTTTTTTACTAGTTGCAAAACTTCACTCATTGAAGGTTCATTCTCTTGGTGGGGTTGGTTGGTCAAGGGGAGTGCAAAAGCATAGTCATTCCGACTACTCGAACCTTGGTTGTTGTTTCTTTGATTGTTAAAGTTTCCTTGTTGGTTGTTGTTAAAATTCCCTTGTTGCCCCCTTGAACCTTGATTGTTGAAATTTGACCCTTGGCCTTGGAAAGATTGATCGGGAACCCCTTGACTTGCTTGATTGTTTTGGTTGCCTTGGTAGAAATTACCTTGGCCTTGGTTGTTGAAGTTTGGGTTCCCTTGATTTTGATTCCAATTTCCTTGACCTTGATTCCAATTACCTTGGTTTTGGAAGTTACCTTGGTTATTGTAACCTTGATCGTTGAATTGTTGATTTTGGAATTGGTTTGATCCTTGACCTTGTTGAGAGTTGTTGAATTGATTGTTATAGTTTCCTCTTGAAAATTGACCTCCTCCTCTAGGTTGGGAAAAACCCGGAGGGTTGGAAGGTTGAGCTTGTGTGTGTTGAGGGTTTAACACATTTTGGCTTTTGTAACTCATGTTTGGGTGAAATTTCGAACTTGGATGATAGAAATTGGAATTTGGGTTGTAAGCTCCTTGACTTTGGAATTGAGGCCTTGAGGGCCGTGGGTTGTTGTTGACTCCTTGAAATGCATTCACATGTTGATAGTCATTTCCTCCTTCATTGTTATAAGAAACATTATTCCCACAAACTTCAAAGGTGTGTCCATACCCATTGCAAATTTCACAAGTAGGGGTTTGATAAGCTTCCACCATAGGAGGTGCATAAGACCCACTAGCTTCATTCACATGATGGCCTTGACTTTGATTTTGAGCCTTTTGAAGCTCGGCAAAACCCTTAGTAAAAGTTTGTGTGAGCAAATCAATCTTGGCATTGGTATCCGCATTTGAAAAATTCTCACTTGGGTACTTAGAACTTCTCCTCAAGCTATTTTCTCTAGTACTAGTACCATAGCTAGACTCCGATTCAACCATCTTCTTAATCAATGCCGCCCCTTGTTGGTCATTCAAATGATCAAAACTCCCCCCCGCGGAAGCATTCACCATAGCCTTGGTTTGAGGGAGGAGAGTTTGATAGAATGTTTGAGTGACATACCAATCCGCAATGCCATGATGAGGGCAACGGGCAAGTAGATCGATGAACCGATCCCATGCTTCTCCCAAGGATTCTCCATCCTCTTGTTGGAAGGTTGTTATCTCATTTCTTAGCATCGCCGTTTTGGAGGCGGGGTAGTACTTACTTAGAAACTCCTTAGCCAAGTCATCCCAAGTAGTGAAAGTGTTTGGAGCATGGTTAGTCAACCACCTCTCCGCCCGGTCTTTAAGGTAAAATGGGAACAACATAAGACAAAGGGTTTCCACGGGCACCCCATTCCTCTTCATGATTCCTACCCTACTTTTGAACTTTCTCAAGTGGGCATGAGCATCCTCATCGGGGAGGCCTCCAAAGCTATCCCGCTCAATAGAACTCATTTGAGCCGGGTGAATCTCAAAGTTATTTGGGGCCAAGACACCGAAATTTATTGGGGATTGGGTATCATCGTGGTTGGGACGGTTACGGTCACGTAAAGTCGTCATTTGTGGTTGATTTTGTTGTTGAGGTATTGTAGGTGGTGAATTTGGTGGTGTATTTTGTATTGTATTGTAGAAGGGATTTTCGAATATAGGTTCAATGGTGTTGTTTTGTGGGTGATCGATTGTTGGAGTGGATGTAGAAGCAATTGAAGTATTGGCTTGTTGATGGCTAACTCTTCTTGAATTCCTAACCCGAGCAAGTGTATTAGCTCGGAGAGTCCTAAATAACCTTTCGGGCTCCGGATGGCTCAAGAACAACCCTTCACCCCTAGGCATGCACTCAAAGCAACTCAAAAACAAGTTAGACTCCTAGTGTGTTTTTGGGCACACTAGGGAAAGACAATAATGCAAGGCACTCTACAAATAAACTAACAACTAAAAACCAACAAAAACAACAAGTAACTTGGCTAAATCTAAGACACAAAACAAACTACGAGTTTCCTTACGCCATCCCCGGCAACGGCGCCATTTGATGATCGGTTCGTCGTCAAAACAAGCATAAAAAATAACCCGATAAAAGTAGTATAAAGGGGTCGAATCCACGAGGATGGAGGGGGTCAACTACAAGTTCGATCGCGTCCTATTCTAGCCTAACAAATGATGGATTGGAAGAATAACTAAAAACTAGTAAAAGCAAGTAATCGCTAAATAATAAGGTAAAGACAATTAAGGGAAAAACTAAGGTGAAGGGTTCACCTTAGGGGGATTAATGGGCTAGTCGGGGGATTAGCAAATGGGTAACAAATTCGAGTAGGATTAATTGCTAATGTCTCAACAATTAATAATCATCAACAAAGCCATCGCATTTGTCTCAAATCACCCATATAAACACTTAGTCTAATCATCTCTACCACCGCCGCTTAAGAGATAAACAAACCATGCTTGATAAAATGGGCAACTTTCGTTTACACATTTCATCAAACACTTAGTGTGCATATGAGTAATACCCAAATAATTACCACAAATCTACTAATTACCCAACTAATTACCCCACATAATCCTCCCTTAGGCTCCCCCTAAACCCTAGAAGGGAAACTACTCACACATGGTAAGGGAAATCAAACAAATAAAGGCAAGAAGTAGTGCAATGAACATCATGCTATGAGATGAATAATTATAACAATCAAATGATAAACAATAAACTTAGAAATGGAAATAAATTGCATAAATGACAAAAAGATGAGAAATTTAATACCAACAAGCTTGTATTAATGAAGAGGGAGAATGTCTTCACCCCAAAATCCTCAATACAAACCCAAAACTGAAATAATACTACTAGGAAAGACTAGATCTAACAACTTGAAATGAGAAATTAAGTTTAATTAGGGAACGATTAGGAGAGTAATTAGTACTTAATAGAGGTTACAAATATCTAGGGTTTTGTGCTAAGGGAATATTAAAAGCTGCTTACAAAATATTAGGGGAAGGGTATATATAGGTATCTCGAAAATTAAGAAAGAAAATAGAAGAAGAGTCGAATTTGCGGTGCTGTGTTTCTGGCCGGTCGACCGGCCGCCGGTCGTCTGGCCGGCCGGGAGCACATCAGTAGCTCCCCTCATCACGCCTTGAAAAATCATTCTAAGTATGGAAATGGGGTCCCGGCCGGTCGACCGGCCGCCGGTCCCCCACCGGCCTAGAGCACATTTTCATTCTCATGGACATTCTATTGTTGCACAGGCCGGGTAGTCGACCGGCCGGCACTACCTGGGCCAATTTCTTCACTCTTTTTTTTTCCTTCTTTGTGGAGCTGTGGTCTAGGCGGGGTGGCCGGCCGCCGGTCAGTTGACCGGCCTGCACCACCTGTGTGACAACCCTCGCGAATGCGGAAATATAAAACATACAAGCATGTTAATTATATAGCGGAAAATACGGTATTTTAAAAACCTTTATACATGCAAGATAGAAAAATACGAGGAGTGTCAAAATATTGCAAACTAAATAAAAATACACAAGAGACGTAGTCTCTCAAAGTGTTAACAAAAGACAAAGTAATTAGCAACTAGCTAAACAACGTTTAGAGGTGTTTCATCCAGGGACAACGCCCGCTAGCTCACACCCGAACCCAAAATAGCATAAGCAAAAAGTCATCCATGCAAGCAACCTGTTCATTCATGAAAAACATGAACGCCACAATCAGTGGGGAGTAACTCCGGGTTATCCCAGCCATATCACATTAAACGTACATAGAAGGAAATACAAAAGTAAAATCATGCATATATAGATATACATGTGAGATACGATAAGAATAGATAGGCAATTAGATAAATAATGATAAGATCATGTGGAAATCAAATCCGAACCCATCATGTTATTCAAAGACTCGGGGAAGAC